>JZKD02S0933337.1:91502-162851 GCA_000966675.3 Picea glauca
ATATGAAATAAATCAACATAATTTTATTTAAGCATAGCTTAGAGAAATAATTATTATCATCATTTGTTTGTTCATGCAATTTTTTGAAGTTAGATAATGTTTCATATCATTACTCGAATCAAGAGGAAATAAGGAAAACAACAAACTTAGTTATTGTATTTGAATTCACTAATTGAAACTAGATAGAGAAATAAAATCTACACACATTCAAAGCAAATAAATCAAAAAATTATACAATTAAGTAATGCAATCAAAAGTTATGTTATCAAATAATGTAATTAGAAACTATGATAACAAGAATGTGAATTGAAAAAAAACTAAACAAGAATAGGCGGGGGTTGAGGGGCGGGGGTAGGATGTCATATTGTCCTTCCCTTAAGTTGGACCTACCCAAGGAAGTCCCATGAACCCTTTCAAAACTTTAAATCACAAATGGAACCAAATCATTATTTAATAGGAATATAAAATCTACATCAATACTCTTAGCTCCTAATACTCTATTTACAGTTGAATAGGAGTTTGAACTAGATTAACAAGATCAAGGATGATGGAATTTGGAGCCTAGTTTTATAATACTAGGCCATATATATAGTATAAATTCCTTGGATCCTTCAAGGGAAGAGATCCAATGTGTTATGAACCAATGCCTTGAGAATGATAAAAGGTCAATGAATAATAGTCCACTTGGAGGGGGAAACCTCCATTTACAATATATTCAATGTAAAATATTAGATGAGATGATACAAATACTAGATCCCATTGGTACACACACACACACACACAGAAGGTACAATTATAATGAAAGGGTACAATGAAGGGTTCTAGCCTACATAGAAATATAACACTAGAAATTTAATAATTCAATATCAAGGGCTTAATAAGGGGTTTTATACTTAGCATGGGGATTTGTCTAGGCCTTAACATGCCCCTCCCCTTCAAACAAGTGTCATTCTCAACACTTGACTAACTGAAATTTTTAATGCATGAAGAACTCATCTTCACATGTCACCCCTTCCACTATTAAGTTCTTTCGTTTGATGAGGTACTCAGTAATATCTCAATTTCATAGCCTATTAATATTTGTTTCAAGGATTGTTTCTGGTTCTAATATGATTTTTCCTTCTTCATTAATCTATGGTAAAATATTTTGGATTGGGATCTTGTTGCCAATTCCTTTTTTAAGAAAGAAACATGCAAGACTAGATGTACACATGAATATGGAGGCAATTCCAATTTGTAATCCATAATTCCAATCCTTTGCAACACCTTCTAGGGGTCATAATACCCAATCAGCCACTTCAAATTCCCTTCAACTGGGATGTTGACCTACTTGTTGTTTCATCTTATTATGTGTCATAACCAAGTTTTCCTTCAATAGTTTGAAAACCTCTTGTTGGTTCCCTATGTGGTCCTCCACTGCTTGAACCTTCATATTCCCTTTCAAGCGTGATGTGATGGATGGAGGATGATATCCATAAATTGTTGGAAGTGGGGACATTTTTTATGAAGTATGGAAGGATGTGTTGTACCACCATTCTTCCAAGGGAAACCACTTGAACCATTATGTCTTTTTATCATATGCAAAGAAACAAAGATACACTTCTAGAATTTTATTCACAATCTCTGTTTTCCCATCGGGTTGAAGATAGTAAGATGAGATGTGAGCCAATTGAGTACCCAAACAATAAAATAATTTGGTCCAAAAATTTCAGGTGAAAATTGGATCTGTGTCACTTACAATAATCTGGAGGACTCCATGTAACTTTTGAACTATTTCCATGAATGTTGCAGATATTGTACTTGATTTAAAAGGTTGAGAGAAAGATAAAAAATGGGTATACCTTGTTAGTTGATCCACTACTACCATGATGGAAGTATTTCGTTTCGACCCTTTTGGCATCACCTACAAGCAGGTGAATTCTCACCCGAGGTATCTTTATGGGAACTGCAGGAACCAATATTCTGCAACGGTGAGGGAAAGATGGGAAACATGCCCTGTCATACCTAAAAGACCCTTTTTTGCACTAGATCCTAGCTAATATGAATTCATTACTTCATTATATATGCATATAAGTCTATAATCACTTTGTTTAGTGGTTAAGCATACAATTATGGCTACTATGCATTAGTCTATCAACAATATCAACATATATAAACATTCACACGTATTAAAGACAAGAATTAACACAATAAAAACATGAATAATCATCCAACAACACAATTATACATAGAGTTACTGTGGTTCACCCCAATATGGGCTACATCCACAAAATATTGGCTTCTTTATTATATTTACGAATCTTGATTGCACTTTGTGCTACAATGGAGGCTTGGTATACAATATTATTCAGAATTGTAGTTTCTTTACATTGCTCTACTCTTTGAATATCTCTTTCTCTCTAGACCCCATGAACTCAACAAAAACAACACAACCAAAACCAACAACAAAAACCCAGAAGCGACGACCCTAACTTCGTGGATCTTTTACATATTTGTACCTTTTGCTTAGGTTCTTTTTCCAGCTCATAATGAGTTGGATACCACTCATGCTCAGTTAGATAAAACACATTATAATATGAATACAACTCATGCTCAAATGGTTTTCCCAGATTTTGTGCTAGCTACTCTTTCATGTCCCCCATCTTCTTCTCTTTCCTCTCTCTTGTTTCTTGATGTTCTTGATCCTGCCCCTTTTCCCTGTACCTCGTCTCTTCTCACTTTTCTATTAAAAAAAAATCCTTCTCAACAGGTCCCCAACTATCACTTGTGGCTCTTCTCGAGCCACTTAGGCCTATTGTGTCACGCTCCTCCATGCCTCAGTGAATTTCTGAATATTGTCCTTCGCTGTTTGTATTGTTGTTATAATTTCTACTTCCTTGTTCACGATTTCCTCCATCATCTACATTGTCACAATAATAATATTAGCTTATGTGTCTTTCGTTGCTAATTTCGTAGTAATCTACGTAGGGGATAACTCTTCTAGCACCTTGATGGATTTGTCTTGTAGTGTCTAAAGCTCCTGTATGCCCTTCCTTTGTTCTTCCTTCATTTTCTCCAATGTCTTGTAAAAATTCCTGTTGGACAGTATCACTAACATTCTTTTTGTTGGTGGAAACGTATTCACACATTCAGTGGCCTGCTGCACTTTATCCTATTTAATCCTTATCTTATATTCCAATGATTGCATTCCTGGATTGGTGGTAAGCTCTGTCCAAATGTGTGTTCCTTCATTATACATATTTATGCATTCTTGTTCCAATATTTTGATCTTCGCTACTGTTGTCTACATAGTCCTTACCCTTTGTGCTCTTTCTTCCGATGGCGTACCTGGTTTTATGCGCACTTCCAACTCCGTGATATTTGTGAAAATTCCTTTGATGGCCTCATTGATATTTAACACTTATTCCTCTACCATGGCCTCTACCACCATCGATACTTCTGGGACCTCCTTATATAGTGTTTGGATTGATGCATGGACTTTCTACGCCATATTTTTTTCTTCCTCCTTCTCGTTCAAGGTGTTGGTGGTATTTTCTTCGACTTCACTCCTTTATGTCCTGAATTTCTCTGCCTGTCCCTCTACTTCATTCCTCTCCTTTTCTACGAGCTCCACTCATTGTTCTACTATGCACATTTCATGTAGCACAATGGTATATTGTTTTTGCAGTTTCGCCTTCTTTGCTTCTGTTTTCTCCAATTCGTTGGCTGTGATGTCAACCCAAAGATGTGGTTCTTGCATGATTAGCATGTGTAAACCCTATAATAGTTCCATTGGCATCTGATAAACAACTAGGTCCATGTGACTTAGTCATTGCAGCTTCTCATGTACTTTGGGTTTGGGTAGCCTGACTATCTCTACTGGGATTTTGATCACTCCGCACTCTGCTGCTAACTGTGCTAATATCATAGTTTGTTCTTCCTCTGTTGTCCATTATTGGGTTGTTCTTGAACCCTGTGCTAGTGCCAAGTGAACTTTTTCCAATAACTATTGTATCTCAAACATTGGTCTTGCACCTTTTTTTGGAGTGCTTCTTGTTTCTTTTTTGCCTTTTCAAAGACTTCCTCCACAAAATCCCTTAGTCGGTATCCAATTTTTTCCATGTTTTCATCTATTAGTGTGTAAACGACTTGTGGATTTTGGGCCTTCTAATTCTTCCATGTAAATGACCTATTTTTGGTCTGTTGGACCTATTTTTGGTGCATCCTATGTGCCATTGCCTTGATCGATGTCCTCTATGAAATTTCTTGGAGAGTTTGTCTCTATATCTGCACGTTGTGTCACTTCAGTGTTCTTGCCTTGAGCTATTGCATCCCCTTCTGTTGGTACCTTCCAATCCGGTTCCCAATCCCGCATGGCCAGATGGATGCCTTCTTTTGCTATATTATATTTTGTTTGGACCCACTCTTCCCTTGGATCCTTCTTGGATTTGATGTACATATGATGTCTGTCTATGACAAAATACACAACTGAGCCATATTCCTCCACCAACTGTGGTGACATGCATGGTGTGCTCCAGATATTATACCAAAATTTTTCCCCATAGAGAAAGAATTGGACATTGTTGTCCATTTGTCTCCTCTTATTCATTGAAAACCATAATTTTTGATACTTCGTCACGATGCATGGCTTCCCTCTTATCCCTAATAAATATGTGTCCTCTGGTTCTTCCCATTCTTTGAAGGAAATCAGAATTAGGATCCATGGGTAGTGAAAATCCATTCCTTTATCTTGGGATTTTGTGTAGTCCAATAGGAACTGGTTCAGTAGGAATGGTGCCCAACTCATCATAGTGCCTTCTACACATTTCTCTATCACGGCTATGACCCATGACAGTACTTGATCCTTCTTACATTTTCATAGTATCTTACATGGTAACATTTGTGTGGCCATTCGAATGGTTGGGTCGTATATAGTTGGCACACCCAGGCCACACACCCTTCTAATCATGCAAAAATTCGTTCACATAGCCTTTGATTGTGCGCTCTCTATAGTTTTGTCTGCAAATAAGGAAGTAGTGTCTTTCCCCCAGGTTGTAAGCCCAAATATTCTAACAATAAAGTATGTGTGAATGGATATTGGCCTATCCATCCATATGTACCCCCCCATGCATGCAATATAAGAGAAGTTTAACACATGCATTGACTTTATTGCTGCATCCGAAGTGGGGAATATCGAACAAGTTGAGGAGGCTTGCTCACTCCAATCCTCTGGGCCAAACCTTGGTAACTGGTACATTATTCTTTGTGAGTGGATATACCTGGAGTTCCAAGTATTCGTGGGGCACAAGTTCATGGAACTTCGCCACTTTTGTAATTTCATGATATACATACTTTAAATGGGGCACTTTCCCCACCATGTCCTTGTCAATGATCACTCCCTCTATAATCTCTGGAGTCACCAATATATAGTCTATATTCTTTTGTAGTGTGACCAGTGGGGCATCATCCTTTCTAGGAAGTATGTAGTCACGAGGAAATATCGTCTCTGATGAAGATGCACCTGAGGTTTCCTTAATCTTTGGTTTGGATTCTGGCACTCTACTGTATCTCCTCCTCAATATAGAGGGTGTTTCTCCTGTAGTATTGGGTGGCACCATTTAGAAATAGAACCGTCTTTTAATGGAGATCAATGCTCTTCCTATACTCTGACCCTATATAGTAATAGGGGGATTTCCCCCTCTAGCAGAATTTCCGACTCCACTGGGGAGTGTCTCTAGGGTCTCAATGGGAGATCTTGGTTAGATTTGATTTTCAGTTTCTTTCTAAGTTTTCTAAGTGTTCTTAGTCAGGTTATATTCTCTGGTCACCTTCCATGTGCCTACCAACTTCCCTTTCCTAAGTTGTCTCTCCAAACTTTTTATTTTTTTTGAAAATTTACAGACGTGTACGTGCCCTATTCTTTATACAACACACGTACATATGCGGTCTGCATTATATAAAACCGATGTACATACACAGGCTGTCCATGCACATCACGTGTCTATTGTTTTGGAGAATTTTTTCAAAATATTTTCCTTTCCTATAGGAAACTTGTGGTTCCTAGGTCTTCCTAAGTTCCAGAAGCCTTTGTTGTTTGGGGTTGAGACACTTTGTGGGCTCAAATTGTTTATGAAATAAAAAAAATAAATCCACTTGTCTCTCTGTGTTTCCTATCTTTTTTGGCTTATTATGCAGTTTCTTTTAACATCTTTTGTTAGTTCTACTTTGATTGGAAGAAAATATAAAAAAAACCTAGTTTTGAGGTCTCTTTCTTTCTTGGCATTTGCTTTGTATTGTTATTTGAAAAAGAAAAATAAATTAGCATAGTGTTGCATTTTCTTCTCATATTGAAAACATCTCAAAGAAAAATAAGAAAGAAAATCCTTTCATTTGCTCTTTTGTTTCACTCGAAATTTGCATTGTGCATTTTTCCAGTGTTATTATAAGTTTCATTTTTGCAAGAGTCTCAAACAACATCAGTTGCACTTCCGTTCCTTGAGTAAGAAAAGCCCCTAAAATGAATGCGCTGATCTAAAATTTATTAGTAACACTTTTTCTAGGGTTCACCAATAGCTTAGGCTAGGGCCTTGGATTAAGTGTGGAGAGCTAAACTCTCCAAGGCCAACGAAAACTTAACTAAGGTGTTTGTGCTAGGGTGTGAAAAATCCACCCTGTAATTACTCAATCCAGGAAGCTCCTCTAACACATGAGTCAAACATGAGGCTATGTGGAGGATGGTGAAGAAGATATCCACTCTCGATCTCGACAAAGCATTTGGGAGAGTGTGTTTTTGGGGTGAATCATGTAGATTTACTGACGTGACTTGTGTCAGACCTTTGAGACACTTGGATCTGTCCAAGGTACTCTAAGAGTGATTCCGACCATGTTTCTCAAAGGTACTCTAAGGCCTCAGAAGGATCTTTAGGGTTATTTACCCTTCTCATACACTCACTCGGATATCGACTGTCCCCTCTAGTTGTTGATTACAAGTTGGTGGCCTAGTTTCCATTATATAGATTGACACACATGTGTCTATGAGGGGTGTATCACAGTACATGAGGAAAAATATGTATTCTATAGGAGACACCCGAAGGGAACTTTAGTTGGAGGTCTGGGTAAGTGCCTCTCCCGACCATTCATTTTCCTTTGTGAATGCCTTAAACAATCATGACTTCATCTCCCTAGGTTGGAAGCACTTAGAAGGGTAGTTTGTATCTTTTTAGGCTTTTCTTCCTAGTGGTGTGCTCTGTGCTCCCAAGTTTTCCATAGCGAGTTAGTCAGTCATTGCTTTGGGTCTTTGACCTAAGGTGGTATACCTCCCACTTTGTCGGTCGTGAGGAATTTTCGGTATTCCTCGTAGAAACATGGAACCACCTCTTTATAGGAGTTATTTTTTATACCATTGGTTCGATAGAGTTAGTGTGTGAGACTTTTACGGACTTGAACAATCCTGCAAGGGAAGAACCTATGCATAAGATCCTCATGGAAAAACTTACTAATGATACCAACCAAGGAACCCCTTTGCAAGGGGATTCTTTTGTTTTTCCTTTCTTTAGAAACATTGGTGTCCCTTAGATGGCCACTTTGTACATTCCTGGGTTGAATGTGGGACTACCGGTTTGGTTGGGTACTGTTAGAAATAATTCTGGTCATGGGTTCGAAGAGCATTCGGGTCCGCTAGTCGCACAAAGTGCTCAAGCATAGCTCGGAAGAATTCTTGTTTTTCCAAGATGCAGATCAAGCGAGTGGGCGAAGTTTTGTTATTAGCAGCCGAGATCCTTCCACGAAGCAGATCGATGGATATCGGGATCTCGAAGTTGCCAAATTACTCGGCATTTAGCAACAGAGAAGTCTCCTCTATTTGGAGGCTGAATATGGGTCGTTCGATTCAATGGTGCGTGTCGCGAGAGCTGGCCATCTCGGCATTTCGCCCGTCGCGACTCTAACGTGTAAAGAACAGTTCCATTATTTCGCGAGACGCGAAGTGCCGAGAAGATCAGAGCCGTCCGCTAGCAGAGACACGTGGCAAGAGATCCCGCAGAGTCAGGGATCGGGGAATTGGAAGTCCCGTGCACATGGAAGCAGGAATCACGATATCTCGATACACGATTTCCCTATGGGATGAGGACTATAGTAGAATACAGGTGGCGCGCTATCGCGAGTCCCGAGGACTGGAGTGTCAAGACATCGAAAATGCCGAAGCCCCATCAAAGGTTTGGCTACGATCACACAGAGACCTGTCACATGGATCTTGTTCTAGCCGATGGGGGCTGGCTCCCAGGAGGAGGAGCTCATTGCATATCAGGATATCGGGGATCCCAGAGGCAAGAAACTCACGCACCCCAAATTCGTGAATTCTGAATCCCCAAAAATCTGAAGCCTCATCACATGCCTCCTTGCCGCCACGTCCTATCCCCTTGTCTCGCCAACTCATTACTCCTTCCTGGTCCCTGTGTCTCCTCCACCCGGCTCATACACCCCAAATTCATGAGTTCTTCCACGAGCATTTTCCCTATCGCTTCCCCTCGGTCATCCGTTCACGTGGCCTCTCCTCATCCCATAGATGCATCGAGTGTGTTTAACTACCCCTACCCGATTACCATCTGTTCCCCTCCTCATATCAAGATCTTCAGTCATCTCGAGCGCCTCCATGTCCTGAAGGAGAAGAATCAACCTAGGCATTTCTCGATCCCAATGAAGCATTTATTACAGCAGTTGATGGTGGTTGGACATCGTTTCCACCATAAATGGAAAACCAAGGAATGAATGCAAGCTTGTCAATTCAGTCACGGGTCCTTTGGAACGCGGTTGCGTCTGACTGAAGTTCACGAACATTCAGAGACTGCATGCATAGTGAATGTGAAGACGTAATGACTTCAATGCGACATCTTGATTTAGCTTCTAGTGTTTTTGTTCCAAGTATATGTAGGCATTTCTGCCATTTTCTGAAGGATCGATGGTTGAGCTGAGCTCCTTGGTTGTAAAGTTTTAATGAAGCATTGTTGTTCTGGATATATATGACCTTTGGAGACTTCTTTCCTTATGAATGCCAGTTTCTCTCGTGTCTTTGTTTACACTGTGTTAGAGAAGCTCGGAATTGGAGGATCCAGTCGAGTTGTAGCTATTATAGGATGATGTTGTAATGGATCACTGTAATAGTTACGGATCCTCTAATCGGTTTCTGTGATTTCTTTAACGCTGAACGACTTGGAATTGGAGGATCCAGTCAAGTCCCCTTTCAGTTTCTTGAAACCCTGAACCAGGAGGATCCTGTTTTCAGAGTTTTTCCCCTACAAACCGCTGCAAGCTTGATGCCCAGAGCTGTTTGTTCACTTTCTCCTAAGTCTTCCACTTGTTCAACTTTAAATCAACCCACTGGCTGAAGTTGGGATTCCAGACCTCCTTCGTTCTTTACGTACCAGACTCAGTCTCTGAGTTAGAGTGATACCGCCTAGAGCCATTACCTCCATTTGATCACCCTTTATAAACAAATCGTGACATAAAACTGATGGGCGTTGGGCTTTGCTCCTGCAACAATCCAGGAGTGACTTCTGACCCTAATAGGTACCATTCCAAATGTTCCTAATGCTCTTGATGCTTCCTAGTTAAGAACCTTATGTCATGGGAATCATGTTGATGTTCCTTCATAAGCAAAGTCTTAGCTTCCTCCTTCTACCTTCTCTGGTGAAATTCCAGCTACTAGAAACTGAAAGTCTAAATGAAATAGAAAGAGGAAGAATAGGAAGAAAAAATCACCAACCTTTGCAAGTCATGTTGGAGATAGGTCCTCAACCTTTGTAATTCATGTTGAATACGATCACCCAGACTCTGCAAGTCATGTTTAATACCATCACCCTGCCTCTGCAAGTCATGTTTAATACCATCACCCAGCCTCTGCAAGTCATGTAGGGGGAAAGAACCCAGCCTCCGCAAGTCATGTTGGGGGAAACATTCTAGTCAATGATAGTCATACTGGTGATAGGTATGTATCTTCTACGAGTCATGTTATCTACTCATAAACAACCTCTGCAAGTCATGTTGGAGATGTGCAACCAACCACTGCAAGTCTTGTTGGGGGCACGAGTCTCATCAATGCGAGTCATACAAGTGATATGCCAACAACCTCTACAAGTCATGTTGAGGACAAGCAACCAACTACTTCTATTCATGCCAGGGGCATTGATTCTATACAGAAACCCAGATGGATAAGACGTAAGCATAAGTTCCCTTGTAATATTTACAAGGGAAATCACCTTACTAATTTGTGCCCTGACATTCTAGAGGCACGAATATTGCGGTCCATGTCTACATGATATTCTAATTTTGATTCTTATGATCTTTCCTCACAACCTATTCAACCGGTGGTTGAGAAAATGGTCATGTTGATGCAATCTCCATCTGATCCCACTCCTTTTTTGGGGGGTGATGCTCCTTCATACCATGTTTTCTTGCAGCCTATTCATCGAGTGGTTTAAGTAGTGGTCATGTTGATGCAATCTTCGGCTAATCCCACTCTTCTCTTGGAGAGTGTCAAGTGTACCAAAGTGGTCACATCGATGAAATATTTGGCTGATCCCACTCTTCTTATGGGGAGTGATGTGTTTACCAACTATGTTTTTATCATTTCTAGTTCAATACTTTCAGAACAAGGGGGCATTCTGCTCACTTCAAACACACCCCATCCAATTCCTAAGATGGTTTCCTTTTATTGGAATGACCTTGTTGAGCTGTGTCTTCTTTCTTCTACACCCTTTCAAATAAGGGTTGAAGTTAATTCAAAAAACATTCACCGATGTATTATAGATGAAGGATCCTCCACAAGTATTTTATCCTCCTCGACTTGGAAATCTTTGGGTTCTCCCAAGATTGTGTCTGCTTCACATGAGCTATTGGAATTTGACAAACGTCCTATTGAATATTTGGGGATTCTTCCTCAGTTGTCTATATCATTAGGTGGGAATACTATTCTTGTCAATGTTATAGTGGTGCAAGGCCCATTATATTTCAATATGCTTCTTGGGCATGATTATGTATATGCTATGAATGTTGTGGTGTCTATGCTCTTCTGGGTGATTCATTTTCCTTACAATCGAAGCATTGTCATTATCAACCAGTTGGCATATGATAATCACCATCCTAATTTTGCGTTAGTTCAAGCTACCCCTTTATATGTTCCTAGTGTAGACTTTACCCCACCAAAGATAAATTATGTAGCATCTTATCCTTGATGTTTAATTTCTCTTGAGAAGGAACTTGTTCACTCATGTTTTCCTTCCCAATACTTGGTCTCAACAATTGATCCATTGGTTTATCCAATGGGGGCACGTGAGCCCTTGCTTCCCCCTCTTGGTCCAAGTGATATTGAGTTTTCTTTTGAGTCTAATATTACTATTTGTAGATCCTCAACACCTTGTGCTTGTGATTCTTCACTGAGAGAATCTTCCAGTCCTGGCCAGAACCTCCATCATCATATGGAATGTGGTTAGTTTTCTTTCGCCTTTGTTACTATCGACCCTCCTCATTCGTGTGATTTAACAGATTTTGAATTGCCTTCGAATGAGGCCATCCTTGAATCCATGACTATGGTTTCTATACTTTGGGAAGACTTACACCATGGTTTACGTTCTCTTCCCTTTTGGGAGAATTTCCAGGTTGACTATCAAAGAGACTCTTAGTTAGAGCCTAGTAGTGGGCTCTACCTGAAAAAGTACTACACATGAGCCGCAAGGCTATGTGGTACCTTGTACATATTGTATAGTATAGGTTTTTTGTTTTCAAGTTTTATATTTGTTATCACCATAAAAATTTTCCTTTGATGGAATCCAAGTCTCGAAAGTTGGCGAGGAGCTACATTGGGGTGGAGGCGTGATATTTTGGAGGATCAGGTTACATCTAGCAGATAAGGGAAAATATAGTGGAGGCGCGGAAGTTGATGGGGCCTGGTGAGACACAGATCTTAATCAGACCATATCGAAGGTCAGGAGACATATCAGGCGAGGAAATAGCGCGAAGGTTAATCACTCGAGACCGGGCTAGGGAAAATACCGTGGTTTCACCTCATAGACACGTGGTGCCTCCAGAGGCATATCGAGGTGAAAAGCGGTCTACCCAAAACCATTTTGTCTCACTCTCGATATCAAAAATCACATATAAAGGAGGGCCTTGGTCATTATTTTATGATATTTAAAATCATTCGAATGTTTGAAAATTGGTGAAAACACTCTGTTCAAAACTGAAGCTCAACAATGAACCAGACTCACGCATTCTCCGCTGATTCATAGGTATTTTGCATCATGGACATGCATCCTTTCATTTTATCTGTAACAGTGCAAGACCCCACCTCTAAAGAAGAATCCCTAATTGACTGGGACTCTGATGTATTTGACACATAAATAACCATCTCACCCATTTTCGTATCCAAATCCAATTTGTTAGACAATGTCGGGAAACGAATACCCTTCCTCGAAGCAGCCCAAGCATCCATTACCGCTTACGCCGTCGAAGTCGCTTTCCCTTTCCCAGAGTTCATAAGATGGTGTGCAGAACAATATTCACAAGAAGAAAAGGTCATTTTGAATAATTTAGGGTTAAAGGTCTTATGTGAAATAGATAGCCCATCAATTCAACATGCCATTAGTATACCAGATTCTTCCCCCGTGGCATCGGAGCCCTTCAAGGAAGGGAAACTAATCACAATATACAGAGAATGCCCCCCAAAGTCAAAACCCTATTTTTACAGACCATTGTTAAACTCGAACATCATTCTGAGAGTCTGTTGTTACCTATCAGTGTAAGCATCATGGTTATTGAGGTCCAGTGGGCCTGTTCCATACTCATTCAAATTCTAGGATTGGACAATGAAAATTTTGTAGCAGAGGTCATGTTGGGTATCCTGTTGACCTTTTTTCAGTCAGAGTCCAGTCAATCGGTCTGTATCAGTTTTGAAGAGTTCATCGCTAACAATATGTACAAACAACTGGTAAATTTCAATTCACTGAGACACTTCAGGTATCACACACACTTGCTAAGAATGCTCCTGGAAACGAATAAGACATAGTTCCCTGAAGCTGCATTCATCTCGACTGAATGAAAAAGGATCACAATGCTCATTTTTATAAACAATATCATGTCCAGAGTTTATATCTTGATCCTCAGCACCAACCTTCCAAGGGTTTTGGAAGAAATGAAAAGTTATTTACAACCTAATCCAGAGAATAGGGTAGGAGATTGGGTGTTGTTCATGCACTCTACTGTGATTTGGGTATATGTTTATCAAGAAGGACCTTACCTTTTTCATGTTTTCTTGACTCCCAGAGTATTTTCCCTAGAATTCATTAGGCAAACAATCATCTCAGAAACAAAACATTTTCTAAATACGCACAAAGCATCTAACTTAAAGTTTCCCTTCATAATAGGACTCTTTGTGGTAAAAAATAGATCTTGTTTGCCTTAGATATGGGCCAAGATTAATGAATTTGGATTTGCACAGTTACAAGGGAGGAAATATGATTTGCATAAGTTTATATCTAAGAGAAGACTGATGAGAAGGCAAGGCCCCTATGAGCATGAGCATGTTGAAGGATTTGATAAATTGGAAAATTTGGAAACTTGTGCGGATATGGAAGTCACTTTGCAACCTAATCAGACACAACAAATAGAGTCAGCCCCACATAAGATCCAAACAAAAAAAATTCTCCAAGGTTGATTATTAAATCTCCCAAGATGAGTATTTATAACAAGAGGAGTAGTTCAGAGGCCTTAGGCACCAGTAGTCAACAAAATTTTCTCAAGAAGGTGAATATCACATAGTCCCCACAGATAGTAAGCCTAGAGGAGGAAGAACCTAAGGAGAAAATGAGCATGGAAATGGTGGAGAGCAGAACCAAAAAAGAAGAAGCTAATACAGAGAGAATGCCACAGGGTGAAAGCAAATCAAGGGCTTTCAACAACAAGAAACACGTCCTTAACAAGACACCTGGGGCAGTCTACCAATCCAAAGAATATTCAACGAATCAGTATGATATGAAAGGAAATATGGCCAATAGTGAAATAACATATTTTTTACTTGAGGTAGAAAGAATATCCCAACATAAGTCTTCCCTGTTCTCAGTCAGGGATGTAGAAAGAAATACTTTTAACATAGCGGTGGAAGATGAGGATAAAGTGTCTAAAATAAATCTTCATTATGAAAATATTGGTGCCCCAGACAAGGTAAAGTTCCATAGAAATGCCAGTGACATGCTATATTCATACTACCTATGTTTGAGTCTCAGGGTTTCAAGACTCACAACCCATGCACTCAAATTGGATGGACAATTGAACCAGGAAAAAGCATCCAGTAGAGCTTGGTAGACACAATTCAAAAGATTGGAATATGAAGGCCCTCAAGGGGTAAAAGCTTCTTTAGATGAGAAAGAGAAGATGATCCAAAGCCTAAAGAAGAAGTTGAATATGTCTGCCAGAGAACATCCACAAAAAACAGAGCTAGATGCTCTAGATCAAGAAAAGGAGACATTCAAACAAGAAGCACTAAATTACAAAGACAAAGTATTGCAGCTAGAAAAGGAAAAAGAAAGTTGGTCACAAGGATAGGTAGAAAAATCAGACATGGTGGCTATTATACCTTCTACTACAGAAACTGGATCAAGCACTGATGGATTGGTTTAGGATATGTCTCAAGTAAGCTTAAAGATAAGGGAGATCAAGAGCCTTAAGGAGGTCATAGAAAATCTGCAACAAGAGATGAAAATGATGGATGAAAAGATGGCCCAATTCCAAAAGGAGAATCAAGATTTGCAAGAAAGGGTTAACAAGATGAAGACAAGGTTGAAGGGAAAAGTACTATTGCAAGGAGATAAACATGTAATTTGGGATACTGTTGCTGCTGAAGATGCTAAGTTCAGGGTTTATTTGAATTTTATAAATGACAAAGACAACATGGCCATCACTACCCGAAGCAGATGTACTGTTGTTAATGAGACACTGGTGAAAAATCCATTGGAATGGGCCTAAAATGCTATTAATTTGCTAAATTCTATGCCCACTGTTGATCTTTAGACCATTAGGGTAAAATACAGAACTACACTAATTATTTGGGCTAGGAGGATCATCACTAAGCACAATTTTCTCAAGTCAGTTCAAACCAAATCTGTGCAAATAGAACACAGTATACAAGAATTTAAGGATACATTTGAACATTTGTTTATCAAGGGCCTCCCACCATTTTGGGATCGTAAAGGGAAATTATACGATTAAGAGGAATACAATTCTCTCCTCACTCGGTGCAAAATGGATCATTGCAAATTTAAAGGCCTGGAAGAGAACCTGAAGGGACCTAGTTTGGTGGAATATTTGGCCGCAGACTTTGATATTTTGAATCAGTTTAAGACAGTAAAGACCGAGCTTCCAACTATGTCTTACGCTACTTGAATTGATCTAGAGATTCTGATAAAGGAAATGATGGATTACAAAATTCTTTTTGACTCACAATGTAAGGAGATCGTGTGGCCGGGGAGGACAAAATGCAGTTTTCTAGGGACCAGTAAGTAACCTCCAAGTGTCACCAAAATGGAAATTTCAATAGGAGATCGGAGCAAGACAAATGGTGCAGAGGAAGCCGAACAATCAGAGTGATCCGTCCCTATTTTATGAAACATTTTTTGTTTAAATCATTGTAAATTGGTCCACCTACCGAAACCATTGGCTTGTAATTATTTTAGTCAGTTTTAGAAATTGAAATGCTTCAGTTTCGTCCATTGTATTTGAACTATATAAGTACTAGGAGTTTTGAATGAATTAATGTTAGAAGAAGTGCAAGGGAACCTTCTTTGTTGTTTTGAACTATATTGTAATTTTCTGGAGTTGAATTGAATACATATGCAAAAGCTTTTGAAGTCTCTGTGAAAAGATTCTAATGGTGGTGATATGAGTTTTGTCTTCTCTCATAATATGTGTTTCATGTGTTCTTTATTTCCATTTTCACTGTCTTTTGTTTAAATTGGATATTTAAAAGCTCATAATTCATCTTGTGATGCTCTCATCTTAATAAATTTAAATTGTGTGAATTTCCTCTTAACTAATTCAGAATTCATTTCAGTAATGCTCTGATGCAATTATTTCTTTTCTATTTCTTCTTACACCCTGCTTAAACTCAATTAACAACTCAGATTCATTGCCTCATTTATCCTTTATCCTCTGGAGAGTTCTACCAACCAACCATTTCTTTCCTTCACTTTCAAAATTTCAACTCCATAGCCCTAAGAGTCCCTCCCCTTATTTTCTAGTAAACTTTATAAAACCCCCCAAAATAATATGAATCTAGCCACTGATTTCCAAAGAACTACCTAGTGGCATGAGAGAGCCCTCTCTTAGTTGAGACGGCTAATGCTCAGCTCTAAAGTAGTTTGAAACATTTACCTCTATCGTTTGTATATCAGCTAGACAAAATTTACAGAGTGCTAACATCGTTGCCAAGGACGAAATTGAAAAATATTCCCTGGGAAAAACAACTTAAAAGATTTAGTTTGATCCCTGAGGGTGACAGTGGATCAAATACCTTATTGGCTGAGATTATTTTTACCCCGACGACTCTGTTACCGAGAGACCAGTTGCACCAAATAGTGTGATATAGAAATCCTGTCTCCCAAGAGAATTCACACCAGGAGCAACCCAGACCCAGAAGCTGCAATCCCTGTTTTTGACCCCGAAAAGCTTGTACACAAAAGAAAAGAAAATCTAGTAACCCCAGTGCTGTGTCCGGACTGATATTTTTCCTTACCCAAGGACGGGGTAATGAGCATTGAAGACCTTGAGTTTGACGTAAAATTTGAGCAAGCTCTATTCATAACTAAATCTGAATCTTGTTTAGGTGAGACCATCTTTGATGAAAATAGATTCCAATATTTGATTTTAGCCACATCTGCTAGGCCTATAGTAATCCCCTCTCAAAATAAACAGCCACTCTGACCCCTCACAACAACCATGGAAGCTAGATTTTCTCCCCTCATATTTCCTGCTCAATTGCATGATTTACCTCAAGATTATAACCTAAGGATCAAACTATATGATGTTGAAGGCAACATATCATCCGAGAAGCATCTAAACTGGTTTAATGATTTCATAGACTTGGAAGAGGTGGACTTCGAAGATGTGAAAATGAGGCTCTTTACACAAAGTCTTGCAGGAGAAGTGATGAAGTGGTTCAGAGCCCTTCCAATAGCTAGTATCATAGATTTCAAGGCCTTCGAAACCAACTTCCTTGCAAAATGGGGAGACAAGATAAATCCCCTTCAATTGTTGACCCAGTACAACAACATGAAGAGATCACCCAATGAAATAGTGTGAGAGTTTTCAGCCAAATTCATGAAGGTCTATAATTCGATTCCTGATGGGGTAAATGCCCCCCCCGCCTCCCCCCAAAGCTTCTCAACTAAGATATGCTGATTCTTTTGAAAGTGATTTTTATTTATTATTAAGAGAACGAAGATCTGCTACACTAGATGATATGATGACTGATGCCATAGAAGTCAAAGTGAATCTAATGGTTTCAGGAAATATAAAAGCTGTCTCTAGCAGGGACATGAACAAAATTCAAGAGAAGGCACAACCTTCAACCTCACAAACATCAGAAGAAGGGTTTGAGACAATGATGAGAACCATGGAGAGAATGATGGAAAGGATGACTCTAGGTAACATGCCTAACCCCAGAGAATAGGCTGGTGGTCCACCTAGAAATTCAAGGAGACCAACAATACCACAAATTAGACAAAGAGAGCCAAGAAATCAAGGTAATCAGGAAAATCAGGCGAATCAAGCAGACCAGGTGAATCAAGGAAACCAAGGAAATCAAGGAGAACAATAAATAAGGCCTCCTTTCCAAAATAATTACGTAAATGAGGATTATGATGGGTATTTTGAAGACAACATGAGCTGCTGTGATGATAAATAAACATAAGTGTTTTTGACTAAAGAAGAACATGACCAGTTCATGGATGCAAGTGAGATATTTTTGCAAGATGAGGAGGAAAGGCTGTCAGTAGAAAGGGAAGATTACTAGACATGATTGTAAAATTCCATCATGAAATTCCAAAGACAATATAACCTTCAAAATAAAAAAGGTACCTCCAAACCCTCCAAAGGGAAATCCCACCAAAGAAGCTCAGAGTATCATACCTTCTTCAACTCAAGCCAAAAAATATTCAGTTGCAAAGGATTCAGCTGCAAAAGACTCTACTACAAAGGATTCTCCTGCAAAGGGTACTGTGGACAAAGGAAAGAAGAAAGAAGAACCCCAAAAGAGAATATTGGAGGCAAGGAAAGAAACGGTCACCAAAGAGGTAGAGAAGACCTCATCCTCTTTTAATTTTGAAAGTGAGATGGCCAAGATCAAAATTTCTGTATCATTTAATGAATTAATCAAGAATAGCGAATATAGAAATCAGATTATCACGATGCTTAAGATTGAACAAACCTCTGATACACTGAACATACACGATGATCACCCAACCATCTTATTTGGACCAAGAGTAGAAGAAAAGGGTGATACTGAAGAAGTTCCCCCTTTTTATGTCAGTCTGAAAATCCATGATATGACTATGCACAATGCTATGTTGGATTTGGGAGCATCTCACAACCTGATGCCCAAAGTGGTCATGGACCAATTGGGCCTGGACATCACAAGACCTTATAAAGATCTATTTTCTTTCGATTCAATAAAGGTGAAATGCCTTGGCCTGATCAAAGATCTGGTGGTGTCTTTGGAATAAATCCCAGCAAAGAACATGGTTATGGATGTAGTGGTTGCTTATATCCCTCCAAAATTTGGCATGCTGTTGTCTAGGTCATAGGCTGCAAAATTAAAGGGAACTCTCCAGATGGACATGTCGCATGCCACTATCCTTGTCTTTGGTCAAGAAATGAGATTGTACATATATGTTTTGCTTAAGTACATGGTCAACAAAAATTCACAGCCAAGTAATCATCCCATATACTCCATTGAAATCGAGTTGGGATCTTCCATTTCTTCAATGACCCATGTTGCGAAGAAAAAGAACCATAAATTGACGTGACTGAGAAATATGATCAATAGATTGAAGAGTATTCAAAACAACAGGATGAAGCAGAAGATCAGATATGGAAGACGAGATTTGATGGGGCTTCCTGTAGAGAAGGAGTGAGAGTTGACATTTGGATCAATCACCCCAAAGGAGATTCAAAATTGTGTTCTTATAAACTTGTTTTTGAGTGCACAAATAACATGACAGAATATGAAGCATTAATATTGGGGTTGAAAGTTTTGGAAGAATTGGGTGCCAAAAGAATTTCTTTACATGGAGACTTTGAGCTAATTATAAATCAAATCAAAGGAATATACCAAGAAAAACACCCTAGACTGAGGGCTTATAGGAATCTGGTACTAGACCTCCTTGGGAAGTTTCCAGAGTGTAATCTTTCAACAATTCCAAGAGAACAGAATCAGGTTGCTAATGCCTTGGCTACCTCAGCAACAGTTTTCAAAGTTCCAATTTTCCCTGACAAAAGCTACAAGGTTGAGGTCAAGCACATGCCAAATAATATGAAGCACTGGAAATTTTTTGAAGACGTCAAATTGATAGAAATCTTCCTCAAGATGGAGAATGAATTCGAGAATTTGAACATTGATGATGAATATTGTGATGAAGAAGTAGATGCAACTACTTTCACCACAAATGGTTACTTCGACAATTAGATTGCAGGCAGAGATATTGTTCAACTAAAGAGAAATATCATTCCCAAGGGGTTGGTCCCGTTGGAAAAACTCTTTGATAATAATGATGTGGCCAAAATTCCAAAGATTGCAATAAATTAAGGGGATGTGGAAGATTGCAATATTGGGACTCCAGATAATCCAAAGATCATTAAGCTGTCCAGAACACTCAACCCTGCAGTCAAGGAAACGTATGTCAAATTAATTTCCTGATGTTTTTGCTTGGAGCTATGATGAGTTGAAAGTCTATGATACCAGTATAATTCACAATGTTATCCCAATAAAGGAAGATCACAGGCCATTCAAATATAAATTGAGAAGGATAAACCCTTTGTTGCTACCCTCGATTGAGAAATAAGTAAAGAATCTATTTGAAGAGAAAATCATAGTATCCCTGAGATTTTCCAAATGGGTGGCAAATTTGGTGCCAGTCAGAAAAAAGAGTGGAGATATCAGGTAATGTGTCGATTTTAGAAATCTAAAAAAGGTGTTTCTAAAGGACAACTACCCATTGCCTAATATGGATCACATTTTACAAAAGGTGGTAGGCTCTCATAAAATGTCAATGTTGGATGGTTTCTCTAGGTATAATCAAATTATGGTGCATCCTGATGATCAAGAAAAGACAACATTCACAACACCTTGGGGAACATTCATGTATGCCAAGATGCCTTTTGGGCTCATGAATGTAGGGGAAACATTTCAGAGAGCTATGGACATAGCTTTTGCTGATGAGAAGGAATAGTTCATTATTATCTACCTGTATGATATCACTGTGTATTCCACCTCAGATGAGGAACACCTCAAGCATCTAATAAAGGCATTTGAAAAATGCAGGAAGTTTGGTATATCATTGAATCCCAAGAAGTCAAATTTTTCCATGGAAGAAGGAAAGCTGTTGGGTCATATTTTTTCAAAAGAGAGGATAAAATTAGATCCCAATAGAGTGGAAGGAATATTGAAAATTGGAATACCTAGAAGTAAAAAGGAGGTACAATCTTTCTCAGGAAAAGTGAGTTTTCTGAGAAGATTCATCCCTAATTTGGCTGAAATCATAAAATATATTGCCAACATGCTCAAGAAGGGAAATGAAATAAAATGGATTCTTGAAGCCATAAAGTCCTTTGAAGACATCAAGGTGGCATTGACCATGGCTCTAGTACTGACCAATCCTAATTTTGAAAAGGATTTCATATTGTTCTCCTTTTCCTTAGACCACACAATTGCTAGTGTTTTACTCCAGAAAGATGACCAAAATTTTGAGAAGCCCATAGCATATTACAACAAGATGTTGAGGGATGCTCCTATGAAGTATGAAATCATGGAGAAGTAAGAATATGATTTAGTCAAGGCATTGAAAGAATTCAGAGTTTACATCCTGCATTCTCATCCTACTGCTTATGTACCCAACATCTTAGTGAAAGACATCTTAACCCAGCCTAATCCTAAAGGAAAGAGGGGAAAATGGATAGCAGTGCTGTTAGAATATGACCTTGAGATCAAACCCACCAAGTTTATCAAAGGATAAGGGCTTGCGAAGTTGATGACACAGACCAATTGTGAACTTTTTGAAATAAATTTCATCGCAGACCTATCAGAAGGTGCAGAAGAAGAGAGGGCGACTCCACAAATATCCCATAAATTTCTTGAATCCACATGGTCTGCAGATATCATATTTGTTTTGAAAAATTTGCAGGCTCCTCCTAAATTAAGTAAAACAAAGGCAAGGTTCTTGAAACTGAAAGCAACAAAATTTTGTATAGTAAATGAATCCCTATATTGGAAGGATCCTGGGGGAATTTTACTGAGCTGTTTGCTAGAAGAGGAATATGAGAAGACCATCAAAGAGTTTCATAAGGGTGACTATGGAGGTCATCATTATTGGAAAACCTCCATGCACAAAATCTTGCGATCTAGGTTCTATTGGCCCAACATATTTTCTGATTTCTATAAAGGGGTTTCAAGATGCCATGAATGCCAGATTTTTGAAGGAAAAAACAAATTGCAACCTATACCTTTGAAGCCCATCTCTGAGGTTTAGACAGTGGGGTCTTGACTTTATAGGGGAAATACATCCATAGTATTCAGCCCAACAGAAGTGGATTCTAACAACAAAAGACTATTTCACTAAATGGATCGAGGCAGTACCCACCAGGCAAGTGACGAATGTTGTCATCATCCAATTTTTGGAAGAAAATATTTTATCTAGGTTCGGATGTCCAATCAAAATCATCACAAACAATGAAACAACCTTTACATCTAAAAGAATGGAGAAATTTTGTAGTGACTACAAAATAACACTTGGCCACGCCACTTCTTATTACCCTAAGGGAAATGGGTTAGCTGAGTCATCAAACAAGGGCCTCACCATAATTATAAAAAAGTTGTTGCAAGAAAATAAAAAGGCTTGGCACAAAAATCTCATTCATGCATTATGGGTTGATAGAATCACCCCAAAGAGGTCCATCACCACCTCACCTTTTCAGATCATCTATGGCACTGAAGCAATTTTTCCTACTACATTGGGGTTGCCAATAATGAGACTATTGTAGGAGCAAGATGCAAAGACAGATGCCACATGAATAAGGAAGGATGAACTCATCAATGTACATCAAACCAGAGAAAAATATTTCGACAATACTCAACTACACCAAGACAAGATCAAAGAGGCTTTCGACAAACATACCAAGGTGGATAACTTCAAACCATGAGACTTGGTACTAAAATAGGATGCTAGAAATGAAGATAAGGGAAAACATGGGAAATTTGATCACCTATGGCTGGGCCCATTCAAAATTGCAGCATACCGTGGAAGTAAATATTACATACTACATGAGAGTAATGGAGACATTGTTGGAGGAGGGCCTGTGAATGGCATGTTTCTCAAGCATTATATTGTTTAAACATCATCACCCCTTCCATTCATTGTACAAAATCATTTTATATTTTCTTGTCACATGAAGAAGTTGGAATAAAAGAAACATAGTTGAATCCCTATGTGAAGGCCCTGAGTTGTGCTAGATCGATTTTGAGTTTTTTGAATAATAGTTGGCATATTCAGACTGCATGAATAAATCACTACCCAATGGGTAGGCACTTGGTCTACCTTTCTTTGCTACTTCACATGGAGGATATCATCCCCAGTTGGAGCCTATGTTATCACCATAACAATTTTCCTCTGATGGAATCCAAGTCTCAAAAGTTGGCCAGGAGCTACATCAGGGTGGAGGTGTGATAGTTTGGAGGATCAGGTTACATATAATGGAGAAGGGCCAATATAGCAGAGGGATGGAATTTGATGGGGCCCGACGGGCCACAGATCTTAATCAACCTAGATTGATGGTTAGGAGACATATCAGGCGATGGAATAGTGCGAAGGTTAATCACTCGAGAGCAGGATGGGGAAAATACCATGGTTTCACTTCGCAGACACGTGGTGCCTCCAAATACATATCGGGGTGAAAAGCGGTATACCCAAAACTGTTTTGTCTCACCCCCGATATCGAAAAGTGCATATAAAAGGAGGGTCCCGGTCATTGTTTTATGATATTTCAAATCATTCGAATGTTTGAAAATTGGCGCAAACGCTTTGTTCGAAATTGAAGCTCAACAGTGAAATAGAATCATGCATTCTCCGCTGATTCACAGGTATTTTTCATCATGGCCATGAATCCTATCATTTTATCTGTAACAGAGAAATACCCCGCCTCTAAAGAAGAAGCCCTAATTGACAAGGACTCTGATGTATTTGACACAAAAATAACTGTCTCACCCATTTTCGTATCCATAGCCAATTTGTAAGACAATGTTGGGAAAAAAATACCTTTCCTCGAAGTGGCCCAAGCCTCCATTACCCCTTACGTCGTTGAAGTCTCTTTCACTTTCCCAGAGTTCATAAGCTGGTGTGTAGAACAATATTCACAAGAAGAAAAGGTCATTTTGAATAAGTTAGGGTTAGAGGTCTTATGTGAAATACATAGCCCATCAATTCAAAATTCCTTCAGTATACCAAAGTCTTCCCCTTTGGCATCAGATCCATTTGAGGAAGAGAAACTAATCACAGTCTACAGAGAATGCCCCCCCCCAAAGTCAAAACCCTATTTTTACAGACCATTGTTAAACCCGAACATCATTCCAGAGAGTTTGTCATTACCTATCAGTGTAAGCGTCATGGATATTGATGTCCAGTGGGCCTGCTCCATACTCAGTCAAATTATAGGATTGGACAATGAGAAGTTTGTAGTAGAGGTCATGTTGGCTTTTCTGTTGAACTTTTTTAAGTTAGAGTCTAGTCAGTCGGTCTGTATCCGTTTTGAAGAGTTCATTGTTGAAAATATGCACAAACAAATGGTAAATTTAAATTCACTGAGACACTTTAGGTATCACACGTACTTGCTGAGAATGTTCCTAGAAATGAATAAGACAGAGTTCCCTGAAGCTGCATTCATATCCACTGAATGCAAAAGGATCACAATGCTCATTTTTATAAACAAGATCATGTCCAGAGTTTATAGCTTGATCCTCAGCATCGACCTTCCAAGGGTTTTGGAAGAAATGAAAAGTTCTTTACAGCCTAATCCAGAGAATAGGGTAGGATATTGGGTGTTTTCCATGCACTCTACTGTGATTTGGGTATATGGTTATCAATAAGGACCTTACCTTTTTCCAGTTTTCTTGACTCCTAGAGTCTTTTCCGTGGAATTCATTAGGCAAAGAATCATCTCAGAAACAAAACATTTTCTGAAGATGCACAAAGAATCTAACTTAAAGTTTCCCTTCATAATAGGACCCTTTGTGGTAAAAACTAGATCATGTTTGCCTCAAATCTAGGCCAATATCAATGATCTTGGATTTGCACAGTTACAAGGGAGGAAATATGATCTGCATCAGGTCATATCTAAGAGAAGACATATGAGCAGACAAGGCCCCTATGAGCATGAGCATGTTGACTGATTTGATAAACTAGAAAATATGGAAACCTATGTGGATATGGAAGTCACTTTGGAACCTGATCAAACACAACAAATAGAGTCAGCCCCACAACAGATCCAGACACAAAAAAATTCTCCAAGGTTGATTATTAAAGATCCCAAGATGAGTATTTATAACAACAGGAGCAGTTCAGAGGCCTTGGGCATCGGTAGTCAGCAAAATGTTCTCAAGAAGGTGAAGATCACACAGTCCTCATAGATAGTAAACCTGGAGGAGGAAGAACCTAAGGAGAAAATGAGCATGGAAATGGTGGAGAGCAGAACCAAAAATACAAAGCTAATACAAAGAGCATACCATAGGGTGAAAGAAACTCAAGGGATTTTGGCAAAAAGAAACATGTCTTTAGCAAGAGACCTAGGGCAGTCTACCAATCCAAAGAAGATTTAGTGAATCAATATGCTGTGAAAGGAAATATGGCCAATAGTGAAAGAAGAGATTTGTTACCCAAGGTAGAAAGAATCTCCCAGCATAAGTCTTCCCTTTTCTCAGTCAGGGATGTAGAAAGAAATACTTTTAACATAGTGGTGGCAGATGAGGATAAAGTGTTTGAAATCAAGCTACATTGTGAAAATATTGGTGCCCTAGACAAGGTAAAGTTCCACAGAAATGCTAGTGACATGCTATATTCAGACTACCTATGTTTGAGTCTCAGGGTTTCAAGACTAACAACCCATTCACTCAAATTGGATGGACAATTAAACAAGGAAAAAACATCTAGCAGAGCTTGGTAGACACAAGTCAAAAGATTGGAATCTGAAGGCCCTCAAGGGGTAAAATCTTCTTTAGATGAGAAAGAGAAGATGATCTAAAGCCTGAAGAGGAAGCTGAAGATGTCTACCACAGAACATCCGCAGACATCAGAGCTATCTACTCTAGAGAAAGAAAAGGATAGATTCAAATAGGAAGAACTAAATTACAAAGCCAAAGTATTGCAGCTGGAAAAGGAAAAATAAAGTTGGTCACAAGGACATGTAGAAAAATCAGACATGGTGGCTATTGTACCTTCTACTACAGAAACTGGATCAAGCATTGATGGATTGGTTCAGTCTATGTCTCAAGTAAGCTTAAATACAGGGGAGATCATGAGCCTTAAGGAGGTCATAGAAAAGCTGCAACAAGAGAAGAAAATGAAGGATGAAAAGATGGCCCAATTCCAAAAGGAGAATAAAGATTTGAAAGAAAGGTTTAACAAGATGAAGACGAGGTTGAAGGGAAAAGTAATGTCGCAAGGGGATAAACATGTAATATAGGATGATGTTGTTGCTGAAGATGTTAAGTTCAGGGTTTATATGAATTTTATAAATGACAAAGACAACATGGCTATCATTGCCGGAAGTAGATGTACTATTGTTAATGAGACACTAGAATAAAATCCCTTAGAATGGGCCGAGAATGCTATTAATTTGCTAAATTCTGTGCCCATTGCTGATCTTCAGATCATTGGGGTAAAAGAAAAAACTGCACTGATCATTTGGGCTAGGAGGATCATCGCTAAGCACAATTTTCTCAAGTCGGTTCAAACCAAAGCTATGAAAATAGAATAGAGTATACAACAATTTAAGGATACATTTGAACAATTGTTTATCAAGGGCCTCCCATCATTTTGGGATGGTAAAGGGAAATTATATGATCAATAGAAATATAACTCTCTCCTCACTAAGTGAACCTGAAGGGACCCAGTTTGGTAGAATATTTGGCCGTAGACTTTGAGATTTGAATCAGTTTAAGACAATAAAGATCGATCTTCCAACTATGTCTTATTCTACTTGCATTGATCTGGAGATTCTGATAAAGGAAATGATGGATTACGAGATTCCTTATGACTGATAGTGTAAGGAGATTATGCGGCTGGGCAGGACGAAATGCAGTTTTCCAGGGACCATTAAGTAACCTCCAGGTGTCACCAAACTAGAAATTTCAACAGGAGATCAGAGCAATACATATGGCGCAGAGGAAGCTGAGCAGTCAGAGTGATCCATCCCCAGTTTATGAAACATTTTTGGTTAAATCATTGTAAATCAATTCGCCTACCAAAACCATTGGCTTGTAATTATTTTAGTCAGTTTTAGAAATTGAAACGCTTCAGTTTCAGTCATTGTAATCGAATTGTATAAGTTCTAGGAGTTTTGAATGAATTAATGTTGGCAAAAGTGCAATGGCACCTTCTTAGTTGTTTTGAACTACATTGTAGTTTTCTGGAGCTGAATTGAATACATATGCAGAAGCTTTTGAAGTCTCTATGAAAAGATTCTAATGGTGGTGATATGAGTTTTGTCTTCTCTCATTGTATGTATTTCCTATGTTCTTTATTTCCATTTGCACTGTCTTCTGTTTAAATTGGATAGTTAAAAGCTCATAATTCATATTGTGATTCTCTTGGCTTAAGCAATTTACACTGTGTGAATTTCCTCTTAACTAATTTAGAATTCATTTCAGTAATGCTCTGATGAGAATTCATTTCAGTAATGCTCTGATGCAGTTATTTGTTTCTTCTTTCTTCTTACACCCTGCTTAAACTCAATTAACAACTCAGATTCATTTCCTCATTTAGCCTTTATCCTCTGGAGAGTTCTACCGGCCAGCCATTGTTTTCCTTCACTTTTATAATTTCGAATCCATATCCCTAAGAGTCCCTTGCCTTATTTTCCAACAAACTTTATAAAAACCCCCAAAACAATCTGAATCTAGCCACTGATTTCCAAAGAAATACCTAGTGACACAAGAGAGACCTCTCTGAGTTTATCCGGCTAGTGATTAGCTCTAAAGTAGGTTGAAACAATTACCTCTGTCATTTGTCTATTAGTCGGACAAAATTTACAGAGTGCTAACAGTATTCAATAACACCTGTTATTTTCCGAAGTTTCTATCTATATTGGATCTATTAACTTCTGGATGAGTGTTATTGGTCTTATATGCAGGATATTGGATACAGTTTTATTTAATGTTTTTCCATTGTATCGACCCATTCTAATAGGTATTGACCTTGAAACTTGCATATATGTTGGATTTTTCCCTACTTTCATTTTTTTCATTAACCGTTTCCTAGTTCTTTTGGCCTTCGGATCGATCCCACTGAATTGCGACATTAACCTTCCTTGATGATAAGTGTATTGTACTTTATGTGGTAGAGCCTTCCTTCCATGGGAATCCTAGTTAGAGCCTTGTTCTCCATTTGGTTCCCATGCCAAAGTAATTCATAGGAATGGGAGTCCTTTTAGTCCTACCATGACAGTGTGTTGAAGCCTCATTCTTCTTCATCGTTTTTTGGCCTATGCTCGAGGGATTCCCTAAGAGCATGGGTTGTTTTCTTTCAAGATCTCTTAAACTTCGAAAACAACATCCAACGAGACTTTATTTATTATTTTCGATCTTGTATGGATTACTTGAGAAAAGAAGCCCCCCTGGAGTCTTCTTTAAGCCCTTTTTAGACTCTCTAAAAATAAAAATATTGTTGAGCGATCTTGTTGCCCTTCACGCTCGCCAAACGAAATTTTGAAGGCACATATGTTCGATGATATTTTACCCATTTTTCGGTCCGAATGATTAATTTCATGAATAAAGGTATGCTCTAGGAAGTTTGGTTTGCTAGAAGAGTATTCTCAAGCATAAGTTTAACCCTTTTTCGGGCCCCGAGAGACTAAATTTTCGAAAAAGGAACATTCCCCTTGGTTTTGGTTTATCTCTTTTTCAGGCCTTGGAGATTACTTACGAAAAAGGAACCCCCTCAAAGTTCATATTTAAGCTCTTTTCAAATTCCCTAAGTATGAAAATATCACCGAGTGACCTTGGTCCTTTCACACTCGTTAATTGGTCTAGAAAGAACATCTATTCGGCATGAGGTTAACCATTTTTTCAACCAATAGATTATTCAAGAAAAAGGTATGCCTTGTCTCGCCTTAAGATTTCTGCTCAGTTATATTTTATAGTTTTTTGGGCTAAGGATACTAAACCTAGAAAAAGGATGCAAGTCCATAGTTAAGCTCTTTTCAGACTCCTTAAAATTGAAAACATAGCCAAGTGATCTTGTCTCAATCACACTCGTTAAATCATGTCGAAGAGACGTATTTTCGGTATAAGTTTAACCATTTTTCAAACCGAATAGACTAATTGCAAAAAAGGAACTCCCTGGAGTCTTCTTTTAGCATTTTTTTAGACTCTCTAAACGTGAAAAAACCACTGAGCTTACCTTCTCTAGGCTCGTAAAAATTCACATGGAAAGAGTCTTGTTGTGTCATGATTAATTGCATTGAGGGTCTCATATTTGCGTCTTTGGCCTAATGTCGGCTCCATGTTGCTCTCAACCGAACCTTTAAATAATTCCTTAAATGCAAGCCTTGCAACACTTTTTTCCTCTGCAATCTGACACCTTGACCCATGGAGGAATTTTCCCCGAGTGTCCTTATCTTGCACATGTCTCCTTGCACTGAGTATCAGTATGTTCCATGCACCTAGAACTAGTTTTCTTTCTCACGACACTCGTTCCTTATTTGTAACGTAGCATTCTTTTATTCTTTTTCAAGCTTGTTAAAAATTTGAAAAAGACAAAAAAATCAAATATTCCAAAAAGAGGGGACGAGATATATTAATTCTTTTTTCGGAAGCAATATAGTCTCCCTTGGATAAAGCACATCCTTCCGTTTGTTTTCCAAGCATTCAGATTTAGTATCAGCTTAGGAAGTTGTTCTCACTACATAGAGTTGTGTCTTCCTCTGTTTGGTTACTCTTCCAAACATATGGAGAGTTTGCGGTGCCTCCTGCATCACAAACTTATGTCAATATTACGCTACCTAAGTTTGATCATATTTCATGATTTTGTCCAAGGGAAGTTTTATCCAACCTAAGTCGACCATTATGTATTTTTTCTATTTAAATTCATGGGTCAACCATCCTGAGAGTCCAGTCAAGTCTAGAGTCAAAATCAATGAAGTTCTGTGCCTGATGATTGAGATCCTCCAATCTTTCCTCAATGACTTGTTGAAGACATCATAGTAGTGAGTCTTACACTCCTATTGTAATCCTACCTGACTGGTTGAATATCTTGAATTTTTTGCTTGAGCTATGAATTCCTCATCTCCATCCATAGGAATTGTTGCTTCTTGAAGATGCATATTGTATTATACTTGAATATCATCAAACGATTTTGAGATGTAGATCCATTGTGTATTGATCGCAGATACACTTTATATAGAAATTTATATTACATGGATGTGTGGTGTACTTGATTGGAAGCCATGATTATTTCATCCCGAGCATGGGTATGCCCGCCTCAGAGAGATTATTATTATTTTTGCAGATGACGTGCTCCTGAACTCTGGTCCCGGGCTCACTTAACTCCATGCCTTCCCACTGGTAAATATATTGTAATGTATTTTGGCCATCAGTTTCTCTTTTGACCTCACACATTAGGGGGCATATTTTATAGCCCAAAAATTACCTACCTATGCATACATGGCATTATCCTTTCTACTTACACAATTTTCCAAATTACTGTTGAGACTCCCTCTTAAAAAACCATTTTTTGGAGCATGTACGCACCCTGCTGCACTACTGGCCATGTACACACGCTAGCTGCACACTAGACAACCCATGTACAAACGTGATATTCATGCTATACAACCCCTGTTTACCTCCAAAAGTTGAAAAAAATAAAAAGTTGTAAGGAATTAAATATATTTCACGGGCTATATTTAGTTTCCCAACCATTTTACCCCTTGTATCCTGTCCCTAAATCGATTAACTATATTTTATCATATAAAAGGAGGTCTTGGGGTATCATTTAAACATCAAGCAAGAGAACATAGAAACTCTGTCAAAATCCCTTCCCCTTTCAACCCAAACTTTGCATCCCTTTTTGAGATTTGGCCTCAACATTCCCCCTCCATCCCTCTCCCTATACAATCCCTTCCCTATTTCCAAAGGAGATAATTTGATTGTGAAGAGGTATCAAGGGAATGATACACTTAGAGAAACAGTAAGAGGATCCCATACTAGGTTCACAGAGCGTCTGCTGACAATAAGGTTTTAACTTTTATAATATTCACATATGAATAAAAGAGTTCTATCTCTGTCCCAAATATTGTATTTTTGTGCTTAATTGAGTAATGAATTAACATTTATATCTGAACCCTAACATTGATAAGTAGAGATAGGATATCTTATAGATTTTTTGTCTAAATGTTTTGTAGGTCAGCATTGGGAGGAGACCAACAACTCAATAAACTACGAAGGCGAAGGAAATCTACACCAACCGAAAGGACCTAAGGTACATCCTCTTTTCCTTCTCTTGTATTTTGAGTTAAGATTGTTTGGGGTAGTTTAGAAATAGAACCATATTTTAAGAGATATCAATGCTATAGTAATAGGGGGATTTTCCCCTCTAGCAAACACCTTCCTCTATAACCTCCCAGATCACATGCAGTCCTAATCAGTGCAGACATAACTTTCCTGGGTGTTGCATAAACTTGTTATCATATAGAAGTACCAAGTCCCCTACTTGGATATTTTTATATTTGATGTGTTTGTAATGCCATGATTTTTCCCTTTCCTTTTGAACATGTTGGTGAAACCATGTGAAAAATCGGTCCTCCTCAAGTGTTACTAGTTGTGATAGTCATTCATGTATTGTGCCCGAATTCGAAAGATATGTGATAGTTGCGATGCGCAAGATCGGTACAATGAAATCCATTGGCATTACTGACTCTTGTCCATATACTAACTTGAAAGGTGTTTTCCCTATCAAATTTTAGTTGGTTGTCTTGTATGCCCATAATACCGCAAGGATTCTTAAGTCCCAGTAATCTCTTCCCACGTTGCAGATTTTTGTTAGTGCATTCTATAGAATTTTGTTGAATGCTTCCACTGTGCCATTGACCTATGGGTAGTATGATGTACTCTTCTGATGGTGAATTTGGAATTATTCGATAAAATATGTTATGGTATTATTTATTAAGTGTGTCCCTTGATCACTCATCAATTTTATTGGAAACCCAAATCGAGTTACTATGTTATCAAAGAAAAAGTGTGCAATAGTTTCTGTAGTGCAATCCATAAATGGTGTGGATTCTACCCATCAAGTTAGATATTTAGTTGTTGTAATGATGTACCTAGCCCTTGTCATTCTTTCTGGTGGGTTTATTGGTCTAATGAAGTCTATGGCCCACTTATCAAAATCTTGTAATGTCATTTGGGGTTGCAATGGCATCTCATCCCTTCTGGAGGGTTTTCTGACCCTTTGAAAAACATCACACGTATGATAATATTCCTTTGTTTCCATGTGGAGTGTAGGCCACCATAATCCTTCGCATAAGATATTCTGCGCAGTGGATGTTGGCCCTTGACTAAGTTTTGAAGAATACTTGGTCATATTTGACCGTTTTTGGGACTGCGACAGCTTTCCAAAGATGGAGCGGAACGTGAAGCAGAAATTAGGGAAAACAGACCTATTTTTTGATCCCTTTAGAGTTTTGGGTTGATGTAACGGGAAAGGGATGTCAGCCCATGGGTTTACCCATGCTTAGGCCCATTTTCTAATCTATAAATAGATACTTAGGAAATGTAAGTAGTAGATGGTAGTATATCTATGTGATGTATGGCAAAAGGCTTAGTGCTAGTAACTGGATCTGTGTGATCGGATGTGCAAGTTGTTGTAGTTTTGTGCTAAAGTGTAAGGAATAATGATCTAGCAAGCTGCCCAGATCTTCTGTCCTATGTGAAGTAAGGGTCATTGAAGCTCTATGCTGTAACTGCTTGATCGAGATAATATAAAGAAGAAGACTTTTTGGACGTAGCCCTAGGGTGGGGGTGAACCATGTTAACTTTGTGTATTTTTCTCTGTGCTTTGACCTAATGTGTTTATCTCCTTCTTGGCTAAGTGCTTGGTGTGATTAAATATATTTAGTTATGCTTTGTGCTTATGAGATAGGAATGAATGTTAGATCTGATATATAAGATGCTTAGTGTCTGATCTGGTGAATCCAATCTATCTTGTTGTATCTAAGTGCTAAGACTTCTTGAATCTAAGTATATACTGTGATGCTCTGTGCTGTAAGGGTTGAATATTGATGGATAAACCATGCTAGATAATTTCTAAGTGCCATAATCACAGATCTATGTCCTAGCTAAGGTTGCAGACACCTGAGTCCTGTAACCACCCCTGCCTCTACCTCGAGTGAGACTTCATCTTCTTCACAGGTGTTGCCAAAAGGGTCGGTAGTTAGGGTTTGTTGGTGTTCTCTTGAGCGTGAACCCTGGGTCTGCCTCTGTGCCAACAAATGGTTCCGTTGCCTGGACCTGAAACTATGATTGCCGGGAACTAAAGAAGAAGAAGATTTGTGCAAAATAATCTCTAAATCAGATCAGATTTGAAGAAAGGAAGATCATATCTGAAGAAAAGAAGCGAGATCTGAACGCTCTGTTCTCTAAGAAAAGTAAAAGTGGAAATTTCTGAAAGAAAGAGGTCAGATCTGCAGAAAAGAGGTAATATCTGTAAACTCTGTGCTCTGATAAAGGTAAGAATAGTTAAAAGTCTTAGATTTGAAAACTTTGTGCTCTATATAGGTAAGATAAGTGGATTTTTTTTGTTTTTGAAGCATGAATTTAGGTATACTTGATAGATTTTGTCCTAGCTTGAAAAATAGGGCATTGTTAGATGGAAGAAAATTTGATAGATCTGATAAGAATAATGATAGATATGTTATAAATATGCATAGAAAGAATGTTTGGACTAACATATGGATGCAGGATCCTAGAAATAATTTTTTGCAGGCTAACTACCATGACCCTAGTGCGTAGTACATAAGAGGTTGGGGGTCATTTAAAATAAAGAGAGGATTGACCCTATGTTATAGTTGCAGAAAACTGGGACATCTAGCTAAGGAGTGCCCTGGTGGAAGAATGAGTTGTCTCTGTTTCAAGGCTTTGGACCATGAAGTATTGGATTTCCCTTGAATGATTGCCAAGCTTAAAAAAATGAATCTACACGAAGAAAACCTTAAGGAAGATCCACAAATATCAGAAACCTAGAAAGAATCAGAGAATATGTTACTACAGATGAAAGAAACCTGGAATGATCACCGACATATCAGGCTATCAGAGATCTTCAATGAAAAAGAATGCATCGAAGTAAGAATAGAAGACTTTGACATTGACTGTGTTCTGGATGAGGAAACATATGTGAATGTCATGACAGAAAGAACTTGGGAAGCTATAGGGAGACCTGCTATGACTCCATACCTAAGTGGAATAGGGTTTTTTAGAGGAAAAATGGTAAACCTATGTGGAAGTCTCACTTGGATATCTATGAATGTCAATGGAATTCTGACAGAGGAATATTTTGAAATCATCAAATTTATTGAGGACGGTGCCCTATTTACTATGTTTCTTGGAAATCCTTGGATTGAAAGAGATCACGCTAGAAAGAAGGCAGAAGAAAAAGTTTTATAACAACAAAGACAAGAGTTAAAAGACTTCAGGACTAGAAATATCATGCAGTTGATTGAAGAATAGAAGAACTGATCGAAGCCATTTCACACTAGAAACCCAGACTTCGAAGTTATTAGAACGCCAGAGGATTTACAGAAGACTGAAGTCCCCATCATAGACAAAGAAGAGCCATTATCATTGAACCCTAAGAAACAACATCAACAATGCGAAGTGACTATATCCAAGGAAAATAGAAATTAGAACGGTAAAATAAACACTGAGATGAAGCTCACGGGAAGAAAACTAGAAAGTTAAGTAAGAAGAAGGCAAAATGGAAAAACTACAGAAGAGTCTAGATGGAACTTCACAAAAAGAGAAATTGCATAATTCGAGCTTCGCTGAGATATCGTAACAAAGACATGGGTTACTTCTCCATAGCAAAGAAATATATCCATTGGAAGCCAATATGTCCATTTGATTGCCGCTTTGAATGGGTTGAAAAGAAATTATGGGTTACCACTAGACCATTGGACAACACCAGAATGGATAGAACGGAGTTAATGAAGGCCCCATGTCCGTTGCAAGCAGACCATTGCTGAGATTTCCTATTTATCTCGTCGTGCCATGCCCAAAGAACACTCTTTCCAATTAAGAAGTTGAATCTCACAGAATTAACAAGTGTCCACAATGATCACCACACCCTTTTTATTTATTCCAGTACAATGCTTAAGACCAATGTGACCCTGATTATTTTCCTTGAGTGTGTATGTTCGACGAGCTCAGCGCAGCTGAAGAATATGTAAGAGAGGTACTCACTAGCCTCAAAACCAAACAATTCATGTTAGAAAGAGGGTTGTCTATGGTTTTATAGACATCATCGATGAGAGGAACATAAGACTCCCCGTCGACTCTCGAGCAGGAACATCTTGAGCTAGCACAGAAAGAAGAACTAAGCATAAAGATGAAATAACCAATGCAAAGTTAGTACCATCCATCCTACCCTCTTACATACCCCCTTTGAGCGGTGTGATTAACTGGGACAACATCCCTCGAGACTTTGAATACACCCTAGTCACTTCTTATCTACCAAAAGGAGTACGCACCTATCGCACAGATCAAGACAAGGTTGCGGTGTTGAAGTTTTGCGACTTCAACCTCGGAGACCGTAAAACTTACAACATTCTTTCTTCGCACAAGTACTTAACCAGAATGAAGGGAAATAATTCCAAGATCATCCCTTAACAATGGACGATGAATCTTAAGCATTCTACTTCGCTCAACTTCATGAAAATACCGCACTTCGACAGACACCAAGAGGTGAATGCTTGTGTAAAATTGCTACTAGCAAGTTACCATGGAGGATACCTGTGGGTAAACCACTGCATAACTGTTGAGATGATGCTGATCAATAGGATCATCGGGCTTAGTATGTAGGGCCCTGATCCCTAGGATTACTACCTTGGAAAGACCACAGACCGTGCTCTTTCACAGAAGATTAAAGAAGCTTATGGCAATGTCAAGAAGGGCATGCGTGGCTACAAGGTATCCTCTATCGAGAGTGGCGCAGTACGCCTTGCATGCCAACTGATAGTAGGGAAATTGGTACGTAAGAAAGACAAACTCAAGTATCAGGCTTCATAGTTGACCTCGCAGGAAAATGTGTAGAGGGACTATAGATGAATTGGGTGAAGTACCTGGTTAACCAGCTAGAGATTGACTGTAGAGAAGCCCAGGATCAGGGGCATGAATTCCATTTTAGCTGGCTGCTAATACTGATTTCTTTCATTGCATGGGAGATACTAGAAGGTGCAACCTTCTCGGACCTCGACCCTTTTGAGCCCTTAGCTGCGAAGCTCAATACCTTATGGTACTCGAACGATATGCACAAGCAGTGGCAATCAAATGTCATTTTTCATACATACTATAACCAATTGAAAGAAACCATAGGGGGTGAACCTTGCATAACCCTGAACACTTTACAAAGGTTCTGACCTCTGATAAAGTTCAACTCAGATCACCACTTTATATACCTAACTCCACACATTGATGAACACTAGGAACAACTTTAGTCCTATTATAAGTTGACAGAAGAAGACCTGGAAGAAATCACCAAGGAATGGTCGGCGAACCTCCTTGTCTCAGCAGATCTAGAAGATATGTCTGACATCGATAGCCCAAAAGCTGCACAGAATACACATGGGCCCAGTAAGGTGAAGAAAACTAAGAATATAAAGAAATATGAGGAAGTCCAGGACGTCGGCAGTAGATCTGTAAGGATGGCTTCCACCACACCCGATCATGGAGGTAATAATGAAGACTTTGAAGTAGTTGAACAAAGGCCAGAGAATGAAGTAGAGATCATAAACAAAAGAAAGGGTTCACCTCTAGAACCTTCTTCCAAGAAGAAGTTGAAAGCATCTGTGACTAAACTGATGACCACACACACCCCAGACGACTTCAGCTTTCTCCTCGTGACTATGAATGAAGCTATTGAAGAGATAACAAAAAAATAGGTAGCCAAGCAAGAGGCCATGTACAACAGAATTGAAATCGAGCTCCAAGGAGTAAAGAAATCACTTTAATCGAGCCACACAACTTCCACTGCGCCCCTGCCAGAAGGAACAACATAAGCAGGAGATGAACTAGTTCAACTCCCCAGGATTGCTGACACAGTCGAAGTACGCCTTCGAAAAGAAGAAGAAGCAATAGCGCAGGCCACCCAGGCCCTAAAGAAAGAACAGGAGGAAATCATAGAGCAACACTGAGATGCACAACAAGAGAAGGAGGTTATCCAAGAAAAAATTGATGAAGACAGAGAAAACATCCAAAAGGGGAAGGAGCAGCTTCTCGCGAAGCAAGTCGGGATCGAAGAAGCTGTCAACAGAGAATTTCACTTTGTGACTGACTTAGAATAGAAGGCCGAAGAAAACTTAGACCTTCAAGTGATGAAGCTTGCTGAAGTTATTCAACAACTTCAACAAAGAGTCATGGACTTAGAGCTTTAGATAATCCCAAGCACCTCGCAAGAAGAGCGTGACCAACGAGAAATAACTGCCCAAAGTACATTAGAAAGGATTAAAGAACTCACCGAAGAATGCAAACAATGAAGTAGTAGAAGTGTGCAGATACATGAGAACATAACCGAGAATCTGGAATTGCATAAACTGGAGTCGCAGATCTAGGAAGCAAAGCAGCATGCAGATAGACTTCAGATGCAGTTGAAGGCCCTATCAACCATAGAGAAAATGAAGCAATCCCATGAGTAATGCATCGCATAGCAGCAGATCCACATGATCTAAAGCAAGGTAATGGAAGTAACTCAACAACTTCAACCTTTGCAGGATAAGGCATGTCAGTTATTCTTAGAGATTGAGAATGAAGGAACAGAGCTGGAATAGATTGTGACTACATCCGAACAACGCCTAGAGGGACCAGTCAATAACACACTCATCCAGGAGTTTGCCGATCAAGAGGAAATAAAAAAGAAGCAGGTTGAAGCAACTCAAGCTAAGCTCGAGGAATTTGAGGCATAATTGATCAGATCAGAGTGACTCAGGACGAGTCACAGGTGAGTGTTGGGGGCTTGTTGGCCCTTGACCAAGTTTTGAAGAATACTTGGTCATATTTGACTGTTTTTGGGACTGTGACAGCTTGCCAAAGATGGAGCGCAACGCGAAGTGGAAATTAGGGAAACTAGACCTATTTTTCTGTCCCTTTAGGGTTTTGGGTTGATGTAATGGGAAAGGGATGTTGGCCCATGGGTTTACCCACGTTTAGGCCCATTTTGTAATCTATAAATAGATACTTAGGAAATGTAATTAGTAGATGGTAGTACATCTATGTGATGTATAGCTAAAGGCTTAGTGCTAGTAACTGGATCTATGTGATCGAATGTATATTGCAAGTGCTCTATGCATGATTGTAAGGAGATTGAAAAGCTTAGTGCAAGTTGTTGTAGTTTTGTGCTAAAGTGCAAGGAACAAGGATCTAGTGAGCTGCACAGATCTTCTGTCCTGTGCGAAGTAAGGGTCATTGAAGCTCTGTGCTGTAACCACTTGAACAAGATAATATAAAGAAGAATGCTTTGTGGACGTAGCCCCAGGGTGGGGGTGAAGCATGGTAACTTTGTTTATTGTGCTCTGTGCTTCAACCTAATCTGTTTATCTCCTTCTTGGATAAGTGCTTGATGTGATTAAATAGATTTAGTTATTCTTTGTGCTTCTGAGATAGGAATGAATGTTACATCTAATATAGAAGATGCTTAGTGTCTGATCTGGTGAATCCAACCTATCTTGATTTATCTAAGTGCTAAGTCTTCTTGAATCTAAGTATATACTGCGATGCTCTGTGCTATTTGCGAAGTGCTGTAAGGGTTGAATATTGATTGATAAACCATGCTAGACAATTGCTAAGTGCTATAATCACAGAAATGTGTCCTAGCTAAGGTTGCAGACACCTGAGTCCTGCAACCACCCCTGCCTCTACCTCAGGTGAGACTTGATCTACTTCACAGGTGTTGCCTAAAGGGACGATAGTTAGGGTTTGTTGGTGCACTCTTGAGCGTGAACCCTGGGTCTACCTCTGTGCCAACAATGGATTTACATGCATAATTTCCTCCTGCTATTCTGTCGTGCGCTTCTGACAATATAGTTGGTCTTTAGTGTTTGACTACACATCGTCATAATATTCCATCTACGCTTAGTTTATATAAACTTCCTACAATTAATTGGTAGTCTGCGACCTTTAATACCAACGTCTTTTTTTGCGTGACCATCATGTTTGAGGGGGGAATTCCTATACTTAAGAATTGTACAATGTTTGTAAAATAATCGTCTTCCATCTTAACCAAAAATAATCGTGCATATGGCAAGGTATCATCTAGTTTTCCTGCCTCTTCTCCCGAAAGGATGCGCGACAAGTGATCTGGTCCTGTGTTAAGTTTATCTGGTTTTACTACTACTTCAAAGTCGTATTCCTTGAATAATAGAATCTACCTGCAAATTCTTCCCCCCAACACTGGCTTGTTGACTAGATATCTCAACATAGAATGGTCAATGTACATCTTGAAGTGTGAGCCTGTTATCGAGATACTTTGAAGTGTCAAAAGAGTTTATAACATCACATCATGAGCAATAAATCACTGGTTTGATAACACCATTGGAGGGTACATCACAAATTTTGTTGTTGACAGAGTAGATTCATACATCTAAGCTGAGAGATATTTCTTTAAGGGACCTAGAGGAAAATTTTTACAATTCCTAAAATTGAGACTCAAGATGCTATTGCATGAGAAGAACATCTTGAAGACACAGTAGATTGGTCGAATATAGAAAGGATAATGTTCAAGAATTTGGACAGGGACAACGACACGGAAACTGGACATACGCGTAGTGGGAGAGTTTTCTGAAAAGTTCACCTTGCAAACCTGTTTAAGAAAAACTACAGGGAGGAGGGTTTCTACAGTGGAGAAGAGGCAGAACTGACAGATGAAGAACATTCATAACCTGCTAGGATAGAGGAAGGAGAAGCTGAAGAGCTTCGCCAAGAAGAACCTGGAACTTCAGGAACTACGCAGACCATTGAAGTAAGTACTATTATCCGTCCTGTTGATTTTGTAGTATTAAGTCACTAGAGTACCTAGAGCACTATCAATAGTAGTCCGCCACACATTCAATCAGGAACCCTAGGAAGATCTATGGAAGATGATATGAGGCTCCCTATCTTTAGGGGAGATGGATCTGAAGATCCCAATCAACACTGGTTCCTATGTGAAGCCATATGGAACATTAAAAATTTCACCGATGAAGATTTCAAAAGAACATAGTTTAGTACCACTCTAAGGGACTACGCATTGAGCTGGTACATGAAGCTTGCTTGTTCAAGGACTTGCACAGCCTAAGCCACTAAATCAGATTAAGAATGCATTGATTGCAGAGTTCAAGAAACCCAAGTTAGAGTCACAATGTATTACAGAGCTGAAAGAGATTAAGCAGAAGGTGCTTGAACCTATTTGGGAGTTCGATCAGAGATTCAAAACCTTAACAGGCTGATTGACTTTTCAGATCCCATATGAACAAAACAAGGAATGGTTCATTTCTGCCCTCTTACCACACATCATAGTTCCTCTGTTGCAACATAAGATTGCTTCGCATTCTGAGGTGCTAGAGATCGCCATGAAGCTAGAATCATCCCCTATGGGAGAATCCAACTCAGGTATGAGCAAGATCTTGATTCAGCTAACCAGTTTGTCTTTGCAGGTGGAAGACATGAAGAAAGATAAGAGAAAAGATAAAAGAGAAGACATCTGGTGTGTCAGATGAAGGTCAGAAGGCCATGACAAGGAAAACTTCCCTCTATTCAATGAATACTTGGATTTTGGAGCTCCGAGCCCTTTGAAGCAAGTCACCTTACCTTGGTGCGAGGTATGAAGAAACATGCATCGCCCTAGTGAGTGCTACTACATGCAAAAGTATGTTCAGACACCTACAAATTTTTATTGCACGTTCTGTAAGTCTGTGGGACATGATGATAGAGATTGTAGGGCTTACGATCTCATGCATGAAAGGTCAAGAGACATATAAAAAATTCAAGCCAAAGTACAACAAGAAGGAAACACTACGCATTATAACTTTCCTAGGAGAGGCAACTTCAATCCTTGTGGCAGATTCATAGGAAGAGGATGAGGAGGAGGAATGGGTTGAGGCTGTGGATATATCATTTGTTATAACTGTGCACAACCAGGACACCTCGTAAGGGATTGTCATAACCCTTGTACCACTTGAAGCTACTACAACTCGTTTGAACATGTTATAGAAGATTGTCCTGTGCTGATAGCTAAGCTTCAAGAGAGACGAGGACCTCAACAAAACCTGCAATTGAAACTAATATATGTTTAGCCTCGCGGAGAAGACCCCAGAGTCACTATTATAACCAGATGAGGCATTGTTATAGGAGAAGACAGACTGACCCAAGGGGAGATTACAAAGGACTTAGGAATCAAGAAGGCTACATAGAAGACACAAATATTCGATGCAAAGAAAGAAAGACAAATGTTTGATGAGGAAAGAAAAGAATTTAGAGGAGACCAAGGCTCCTCATCAAGGACAAGACCAGAAGTGAGATAATATGGAATGCCTTTGGCATTTGATCTATCTTCTTCGCCAAAAGAAGGAAAAGAGGTAAGCAAGCTCATGGAATTTTTGTATACTTGTATTAAGTTGGTTCAAGATGAAAGTGCTATACAAGAGTTACACATTTCAATAAGACAATATGAGCTAGGAAGGATAGACCCCTTACTGAATAGGGAAGTACACCAAATTGGTAAGAAGAGAAGGAAAAATAAGGAATTACATTTGAATGCTCAAATATGAGAGTATGAGATAGTCTATGTATTCCTTGACTTAGGGTCGGAGGTCAGTGTCACAATGAAGAAAAACTGGGCACTGATGGGAAAACCGAAGTTGATCTATTCCCCTATCAGGCTTAGGATGGCTAATCAACAAGCTGTAATCCCTTTTAGCAGATTAGAACATGTCCCTGTGGACATTGATGGAGTAAGAACATTTGCATAGTTTGAGGTAATTGAGATTGTTGATGACAAATTGTCCTTACCCCGTGCTGTTAGGAATTGATTGGGCTTTCAATAATTCCACAGTGGTTGATTTAAAGAAGATACATATGAATTTTGAAAGAGACAGCCTTAGGGTCATCACACCTTTAGATCCAAATGAAGGTCAGTGGTACGCAAAACCTATCAAAGAAGAAGACCACACATATGCACTAGAAAACATATACAAGATAACAACCAGACATCAGGATTACCTTAATCCCATAGCTGATGAAAACTTAAGTTGGCGAAGTGATAGAGCATGTTCATCAGACTAAGAAGAATCACTGGATAACTGGAAGAATAATATGTATGAAGTATCTACAAGAGTATGTGCTAGACTAACCAGAGAAGTTCACTAGATTGACACAAGAGTAAGTAATTTACCCACATTTGATGGTATGAACCCTTTAGAAACCTTTTTGTCGGACTTTGAAGAAAGTGTACCAATACAACAAAGATTACTGGCAATGGATGAGGCCTTGAAAGCCACACCAACAAGATGGTGGGGGGCACACAAAATTAACGTTACAGATTGGATACAGTGTCATACCCTGATGACAACGAGGTTATCAACACAAGTAGAAGGCTGTGAAGTTCACTACATAGGTCAAAGCTGCCCAAAGTACCATGTGTGAAGCTGTGAGGAATCCTGGAGAAACATCCCTCAAGAGCAGTGGGTACACAAATTCATCAACATGCTGGACACAACACCTATCAACTGGTACCTTCAAGTAGATCTATGCCTCATCACTACAGATTGGAAAGGTATGACTCAAAATTTTGTAACCACCTTCTTATTTGAAAGTCAATATCCTTCAGTAGATCAAGAATTATAGATTGTGAGACAGAAAGTATTCAAGGAGGTATCTAACCTTCCCTTAGAATAGGAAGAGGATGAATGGACTGTACCTCTCCAGAAACTGCAAGGCTGTTACAACATCAATGTCGATGAAGACAATGATCTAAGGAAGGTGAACATCGCAGAAATAGAAGGCCAGATAGATGTGGAAGGACCAAGAGTTGAGATACCATTTATTGGACAACCGATTAAGATTAATAAATTCAACATTGGAACAGAGAAGACACCAAAGCTCGTTAATGTCGAATATTATTGGGATGTTTCTACCATTGATAAAATTACAGAGTTACTGCATGAATATCAGGACTTATTTCCATCCAAGTTCACTGATATGAAGGGCATTAAAGGGCCTATGGGTGAGATGATGATTTCTTTGAAGCTAGATGCTAGACCAGTCAAATAGAGACCTTACAGACTAAACCCTAAATATAAGGAGAAAGTGAAAATTGAGCTCGACATAATGTTGGAAGTAGGGATTATAGAGCCTGTCGAAGAGTCAGAGTGGATAAGACCTATGGTGGTGCAAGATAAGAAAACATGAGAGATCAGGATATGCATAGATATCAGGAAACTGAATTATGCTTGTTTGCATGACCCCTTCCCTACACCATTCACTGGAGAAGTGTTATATAATGTGGGAGGCCAGGAAGTATATTCTTTTACAGATGGATTTTCAGGATACCATCAGATCTAGATTGCTAAGGAAGAACGCCATAAGACCACATTTGCAACATAATGCAGATCCTATCAGTATATAATGATGCCATTCAGATTAAATAATTCCCCATCCATGTTTTCCAAGGTGGTGGTTGTTGGCCCTTGACCAAATTTTGAGGAACACTTGGTCATAATTGACCATTTTTGGACTTTGACAACCTGTCAAAGATGGAGCACCTAGTGAAGCAGAGATCACAGGATCTTGGTCCACTTTTGGGCCCCTTTTAGGGGGATTTGGGTTAATGTAATGGGAAAGGGATGTCGGCCCATGGGTTTACCCACACTTAGGCCCACTTTTGTAATGTATAAATAGAAGGATAGGAAATGTAAGTAGATGTGATTACTTAGTGCAATTGGTAGTGCATCTATGTGATGTTAAATAAGTGCTCTGTGCGAACTGTGTAAGGCTTGCAAGGCTAACTGCAAGTTACTGTGTGGTTTCTATAGAAAGCTAAGTGTTGTAATGCAAGGAAGAAGGATCTAGTGAGCTGCACAGATCTTTTGTCCTATGAAAAGAATGGTTTTGGAGGCTTTGTGCTTGTAACAACTTGAAGATGATAATAAAGAAGACGATCTTGTGGACGTAGCCCCAGGGTGGGAGTGAACCACGTAAATCTGTGTGTTGTGCTCTGTGCTTTGATTCAATGTGTTTATCTTTTCTTATGCTACATGCTTTGATATATCCACTTATGATCTGTGCTTCTTAGATATATATAATTTTTAGATTTGATGTGTATGAGGATGCTTAGTGCTGATATACTAGATATGATCTGGGTTACTATGGTTAAGTGCTGAAATACTGTAGATCTGAGTATCCACCGTGAAGCTCTGTGTTGCCTGCGAAGTATAATAAGGGTTGAATGTTGATGAAAGATCGATGCTAAGTTCTTTGTAAATGATATAATCACAGATCTGTGTCCTAGCTAAGGTTGCAGACACCTAAGTCTTGCAACGACCCCTGCCTCTACCTCGGGTGAGACTTCACCTGCTTCGCAGGTGTTGCCGAAAGGGCTGGTAGTTAGGGATTTGTTGGTGCGATATTGAGCGTTGAACCTTGGGTCTGCCTCTGTGCCAACAAATGTGGTACTCCAATTACATGAACAAGAAGTGATAGTACAATGCCATCTTCCACGCCTATTACGACCAATTGAAGAATGCAATCCAGTCTACACCGTGCCTCACCCCAAACACACTTCACAAGTTTAGACCTTTGATAAAATTTAGCGTAGACCACCACTTCACCTATATCATAGCGCGCACTGATGAGCACAAACAACAAATCCATTCATACTACAAGTTGATAGAAGAAGACTTGGAGTAGATTACTAAGGAATGGTCAGTGGACCTTCTTGTTGCAGCAGACCCCGAAAAAATGTCCGACGTCAATATCCCTGAAGCTATGCTGGATACACCTGGACCAAGCAAGACTAAGAAGGATGATGAAGTTCAATATGTCCATAGCACATCCATGAAGACTACTTTGATCTCACCTGCACAGGGAGGTGATGGTAAAGAACTAGGTGGCACATAAGTTGAGAAAAATAGAGACGAGGTTACTCCGCCTGGAGAAGAGGAGGATCCTTCTAAGAAAAGGAATATTACCCCACCAAAGCCCTCATCTAGAAAGAAAAATAAGGCCACCGAGACTACGTTTAATACTACTCTCACACTAGACGAATTCAACTTCTTAATCACTGCGCTGAATGATTCTTCACTAGAGATCGTAGAAAAGAAAGAAGCAAAGCAGGAGGAGGTATTCAGCTGAATCAAGGGTGAACTTCAAGAAGTGCAATAAGCACTCTAGTTCAGCCGAGAAGTTTCTACTACGGCCTTGACAATTGGAACAATAGGAATAGGCGATGAGCCCACCCAATTACACCAGATCATCGATAAATTCGAAGCTCGCCTTCGACGAGCTCAAGAAGACACATTGCAAGCCACCTAGGCTTTGACACAAGTATAGTGTGCACTTGTAGAACAACAGAGTAAGGCATAATAAGAAAATATTTCCCTGTAAGAGAAGTGGGAAGAGGAAAACTCTTAATTGCTAGCAGAGAAACTTGAAGTACAGGAAAGGGTTCACAAAGCACTTCGCTCTGTGACAGTCATAGAAGTGAAGATTGAAGAACGTGTCCCATAGTAGGTGGCACAACTTGAATAAGTAATCCAAAAAATTTAGCAACACATCGCAGATATGGGAACTTTGTACCATGCTCGAGACTCTGCAAGAAATAAGAGATCTCAGGGAGGCAATTGCTCGCAGCGCAGTTGGCCAGTTAAAAAACCTTTCCTTGCAATGCAAGTAGCTGAGCACTAGAAGCACCCAGACTTATGAGAACCTCACAGAGAATCTAGAGTTGCAGGCATTGGAGGCATAACTCCAAGACGTAAAGTGGAACACAGATACATTACAGGTGCAACTGAAGGCCTTGACCCCAGTCGAAAGAATGAAGATATTTCCAAAAAAATGCACAGCCCAACAATAGGTACACATGCTGCAAAGTAAAGTGATGGAAGTCTCCCAACGACTTCAACCAATCAGGGAAAAGGTATGCCAACTGTTCACTGAAGTTGAAAGCCAGGAAGTCGAGCTTGAATAGGTTGTCATCATCACGTAACAACTCCTGGAAGGTCCAGTAAACAACGTAGTGATCCAGGAGTTCACTGAGCAAGAGGCTATTGCACTGTAGTAGGTTGAAGCAGCTCGAGCCAAGCTTGAGGCATTCAAGGAAAAATTGATCAGACCAGAGTGACTCGGGACGAGTCACAGGTGAGTGTTGGGGGCCTGTTGGCCCTTGACCAAGTTTTGAGGAACACTTGGTCATAATTGACCATTTTTGGACTTCGACAACCTGTCAAATATGGAGCTCTAGGCGAAGCAGAGATCACGGGATCTCGATCCACTTTTGGGTCCCTTTTAGGGTTTTGGGTTAATGTAATGGGAAAGGGATGTCGGCCCGTGGGTTTACCCATGCTTAGGCCCACTTTTGTAATGTATAAATAGAAGGATAGGCAATGTAAGTAGATGTGATTGCTTAGTGCAATTGGTAGTGCATCTATGTAATGTTGAATAAGTTCTCTGTGCAAACTATGTAAGGCTTGCAAGGCTAAGTGCAAGTTACTGTGTGGTTGCTATAGAAAGCTAAGTGTTGTAACACAAGGAAGAAGGATCTAGCGAGCTGTGCAAATCTTCTGTCCTATGCGAAGAAGGGTTTTGGAGGCTTTGTACTTGTAACAACTTGAAGACGATAATAAAGAAGAATATCTTATGGACGTAGCCCCAGGGTGGGGGTGAACCACATAAATCTGTGTGTTGTGCTCTGTTCTTTGATTCAATGTGTTTATATTTTCTTATGCTACATGCTTTGATATATCCACTTATGATATGTGCTTCTTAGATATATATGATTGTTATATATGATGTGTATGAGGATTCTTAGTGATGATCTACTAGATTTGATCTGGGTTACTATGGTTAAGTGCTGAAATACTGTAGATATGAGTATCCACCGCGAAGCTCTGTTCTGTCTGTGAAGTATAATAAGGGTTGAATGTTGATGAATGATCGATGCTAAGTGCTCTGTAAATGATATAATCACATATCTGTGTCCCATCTAAGGTTACAGACACCTGAGTCTTGCAACCACTCCTGCCTCTACCTCAGGTGAGAGTTCATCTGCTTTGCAGGTGTTGCTGAAAGGGCCGGTAGTTAGGGATTTGTTGGTGCGCTCTTGAGCATTGAACCCTGGGTTTTCCCGTGTTCCAACAGTGGCCAAAGCATTCAAGGAATTTCTGCATAAATTCCTAGAAGCATATTTTGATGATTGAACTGTTTTTAGTTTATTGAAAAATCATATTGAATGTCTAAGGCTAATGTTGGAAAAATACAAGCACTATCAAATTTCTTTGAACCTGAAGAAATGTATTTTCTTTTCACCATTTCGAGTGGTGTTGTATGCAAGTAGGGATTGCTAGTAGATCCATCCAAGATCGCCATTATAGTTTATTACCCCCTCCTACTTCACTTAAACAACTACGCACTATGTTGGGACACACAATATATTACAGGAAGTTCATCAAAGGATATGCTCATATCACAACACCCATGGAAAACATTTTGAAGAAATATTGTCAGTTTAGTTGGATAGAAGAATGCCAACAGATTTTCAACACACTGAAACATAAAATGGTTACTGCACCCATTCTATTTTTTCTAGATTAGACCAAGGAATTTCATGTTCATGTCAATGCGTCTTCCATTGCTTTAGGAGTTGTGTTAGCACAATAGGGAGAATGAGATATTGACTAGCCGTTAGTCTTTGCTAGCAGGAAGATATCAATTGCTGAGATTAATTACACCACCACTGAGTGAGAAGGGTTAGCCATGGTGTATGCATTGCAGAAATTTCACCACTACTTATTGGAAGGACACTTTAAAATGTTTACTGATCACTCCATGCTGAAATACCTAGTCAACAAGCCAATGTTGGGCAGAAGGATATGCAGATGGCTGCTTCTATTTTAGGAATATGATTTTGAGATCATAGTAAAGACAGGGAGAATGAAAAAAGGTCCTGACCACTTGTCAAGGTTGGAACATGGTGAAGAACCAACCAGTTTAGAGGATGCACTGCCAGATGCACAACTACTGGCCATTAGAAATATCGATGACCACTTCCCATAGATAGTCCAGTTCCTATCAACAGGAATGACACCTAGTGAGTACACAATTCCTCAGAAGAAACAACTATTAGTGCGTGTTGCAGACTTCTCACTTATAGTTGGAAATCTATATAAGATGTGACCTGATGAGATATTAAGAAGATGTGTTATGGAGGTAGAACGACCACTGATCCTTGCAGAATCTCATGAAGGCATCGTAGGAGGACATTATGCAGGAAATGAAACTGCGTAGAAGGTTCTAAGAGATGGCCTTTGGTGGCCTACCTTACGCAAATATGCTAAAGACTATTCCAGAGTCTGTGATGTATGCCAAAAAGTTGGGAAACTATCCAGAAGAGATAAAATTCCATTAGGCCCATAGTTGACCCTACAAGCCTTCGAGAAATGGCCCATTGACTTCATTGGACCTATAAATCCACCAGGAAAGTGTACAGGAGCAAGGTACATAATTACAACAACAAAATACTTGACTAGATGGGCCAAAGCAAGAGAAGTCAAGGACTGTAGTGCAACTATAGCTACGTGCTTCATATTTGATGACATCATAACCAGGTTTGGATGCCCAAAGATCCTTATGAGTGATCAAGGAACACATTTCATCAATAAGACAATTGAAGCCTTGATTGAAGAATTTGTAGTCCACCATCAGAAAAGCACACTATACCATCCACAAGCAAATGGGACAGTTGAAGCATTCAATACGATCTTGGAGATAGTGTTGACAAAGATTTGTAGTGTGAACAAGGATGATTGGGATTTTAGAGTACCAACAATATTATGGGCCTATAGGACCACTTGCAAGAAACTAACAATGCAGATCCCCTTCAAGTTGGTATATGGTCTTGAAGCTGTTGTTCCAATGGAATATTTGGTACAAATCCTGAGAATTGATGCCTTTACAGATATGGATGACCCTGGTGATGTTCAAGAGAGGCTTGCACAGTTGGTTGAATTGGAGGAAGATAGATTTGTTGTAGGATTCCATCAACAAGTATAGAAGGAAAGAGAGAAGGCCTACCATGACAGGCACATCAGGAAGAAGGCATTCACACAAGGTGATCTAGTACTATTATATGACATCAAGTTCATAAAACATCCTGGGAAGTTCAGAACGCATTGGATAGGTCCATATGAGATCGCTTATGTTACAGAGGGAGGAGTTGCACAATTGAAGACTCTAAATGGGGAGTGGAAGGAAGGATTAGTGAATGGGAGCTGACTGAAGTTGTACTATGAAAACTAGGTTCACATCTCTCAGTAGAAGCATGAAGAAAAGGGTCTAGGTACCAAGTGCAGTCGAAAATAGGTACCAGACACAGAAAATATAGTCTGCACAAGGAGAAGGCATGGAACAGAAAGAAGAGGCTGCACTGCACAGTCAGGAATCGAAGTAAAACATGAAGCTCAAATCTGAAGTGCCTCGGGACAAGTCACAGGTGAGTGTTGGGGGCCTATTAGCCCTTGGGTATGGAAGCAAGTGAATATCAAGGAAGAAAAGGCAAAATGTGAACTTTGTGCAAGACACAATGACTGTTATTGGGTCGAAGTGAGCAAAAGAGAAGAAAATATGGAGCGAAGTCCGAAAAATAAAGAGGTTGGATGAGGAGATCAAGAATGGAAGATAAGAAAGGAAGAAGGATTGTGGGCAAGTCAACAAGTGAAAAAAGCCACCATTGGATGCTTTTGAGCACTGCGCGAGAAGAAAGGAAAGATATGCTAGCGAAGCCTTGAAAATATGGGTCAAAGTTGACCTAGGATTTTAGACACCTAGGGTTTTGGTATCTAGGGTTTAGGACACCTAGGTTTCAGCCTAAGGATGTCAGTGAGTGATTGTAATGTATAAATAGAGGTCATGACAACCTAGTTGGGGTTGGTACTTTGGGTTGGTACTTCTGGGTTGGTATGATATTGTTGTTGATTTAGTGGTATTGTTGCAAGAGATTACTGTTGTGTGAGAGAAATAAGTGCTGAGTGGGAGAGCCTTCTAGTATTGTAATATCTTCATCTGGGTGTGAATATTAACCCTTCATATGGGTGAGTAGGGAGGGGAGAGAAAGAGAGGAGAAGAGAAGATATCTGCTAGCTAAGAGCACAGATTAGAACTGTATGCTTCATCTTAATATATTATAAAGTACAATTATGTGGATGTAGCCCTAGAGAGAGGGTGAACCACATATATTTGGTTTTGCATGTGATTGATATTCTGTGATTGATGTGATTGATATACTGTGATTGATGTGATTGATATACTGTGATTGCATTACTATTTTAGATATGATAAGTAGATGTGAAGAATAGATCTAATATGATAAGTGATATATGAATGATGTGTTGTTCCTGTGTTAGATCCACTTGATGTTCCCCTTGGTTGTAGACATCCCTGTCCTACAACCCCCTCATAACTGCTTCGAGTGAGACTGCATCTGCTTCGCAGGTGTTGCTGAAAGGGACAGTAGTTAGGGATTGTTGGTGCGCTCTTGGAGATGAACCTTGGGTCTACCCTTGTGCCAACAAATCCCCCGTCTGTCGCATCATTTTCCTCTTGGATCCTGTACATGTCTGACGTGTGCTCCCTAGTTAGATCGAATGCATGAAAATCCTGGTCTTTGTGTCCTAATGATTTTCAAAAGCTACAGAATAAGCTTCTTGGAGTACTATGATATTTCTATAATAACTAGAACTCATGGGGGTTATGTCCCCATTTCTTGCATATATCGCAGTATCCTCGTATTTGTATAAGGTTTGGCGCTCCAGTTTCTAAGTACTACACAAAGGATGGACATTCATCCTTGTGGTGACCTTCAGTTCTACATTTGGTGCACAAGAATTAATCCCGTTTCTCTTTCCCCTTTGTGATTTATTCTAATTGAATTGTTAATTCAGCTAGTTGGTTCCGTATCTCTGCCATTCCATTGTTGTCTCCGACCGGAGAGGCTTCCAACTTCATAACAATTTCCAATGCCTTAGACTGCGACATAACCTTTTGTTGTATTAAAGGACTATGGATGTGAGTGAGAAAGCCTGCAATGAACCGCTCTCTATGTTGTTGATAGGGTATTTGAAATGTTAACCTCCCTATCACATCTTTGAAACTCTGATAAAACTCCCATAGTGACACAGTTTTCACTTTCTTGGTCGCCTTGAGCTCAATAATGTACTGCAACTCAGACTTTGGTTTCTTAAATTATTTTAACAATGCTTGTGTAACCTCTGGTAATGTCCTTGTTTGACCTAGTACTTTGGTACTTTGGAGCTTCATGTAACAAACTAGGACACGTCCTCTAAAGGTTGTTTCCAACTGTGTGATATTTGCGCCATCATCGTGGACATTCTTTTCAGTCCATATGGTTTCACATACAGACATATGTTGTTCTAGGTCTTCCGATCCAATTCCTTTAAACTATGGTAATATTAGTGTATTATCTACTCCTACCATGTTGTTGTGTGTAGTACCCTTTCTTGGTGATGTTGGTTGGTTATGATTACCTGTACTGCTACCACTTCTCTGGTTACTACTTATTTGACTTCCCCTACTAATTACAAGTGCTCTAGATATGTATTCAAACATTATTTTAGATTCAAGTGACGCACATGAGATTGTGGTTTCGACCCAGGGCTCGACTCTGGAAGGACTTATTGGTTCTTCTATAACTAGACTGAACTAGATATATTCTTCTTCTTCCCATGTCTATTGTACTTCTATGATATAGATATCTATGGGATGTTTCAGGTAATCACTATGTTTCTCTCTCTCTTTAGCCACAGTTCTCAACATAGTGTACCTTCTCCCACTGCGTAGAACTCCAAATTTGTCTTCTCCTTCTGATATCCCTTCCTCTTTCTCCTGCATTCTAAGTATCCTCTTCCTTCATACATTTTTCCTACCCTCAAATAAACTCTTGTTCAACAAACCTCAGTCCCTCCATGTGTTCAAATTTCTTTACCTATTTGAATCCATCATCATCACTTCTTTATCACATAGCAACATTTTTATCCAGGTAGCTAACGAATTTATGAATCTTCCTCATAGTCCTTTAAAGAAGTCTCTTTCTGCGACATTGTAAGACTGGGTATAGTCTATGTATTTTTTTTTATGTAACCTCCCAATATACTATCCAGCCAAAAAATGTTGAGTTATCTCCTTCCTCGTTGGTCTCCAAAACATTCCCTCACTTCCATATTTCATGTTCAAGAAATGGAACCATTTGTTGGTGAACACGTAGGTAGGTTCAAGACCTTGGGTTCAATTTACTTAGTCCAACAAATCCCTACAGACATCGACACTTTCGCCATCACCTACAAGCAGGTGAAGTCTCACCCGAGGTATCTTTATGGGGACTGCAAGAACCAATATTCTAAAATGGTGAGGGAAAGATAGGAAACACACCCTTTCATACCTACAAGACCCTTTCGTGCATTAGATCCTAGCTAATATGAACTCATTACTTCATTATATATGCATATAATTCTATATTCATGTTTTTTAGTGGTTAAGCATACAATTATGGATATTGTGCATTAGACTATCAACAATATCAACAAATATAAATATTCACATGTATTAAAGCCAAGAATTACCACAATACATACATGAATAATCATCCAACAACATAATTATACATAGAGTTATCTTGGTTCACCCCCCTCTGAGATACGTCCATAAAATATTGGCTTATTTATTATATTTAAGCATCTTGATTATGCTTTGTGCTACAATGGAGGCTTGGCATACAATATTCTTCACATTTATAGTTTCTTTACATTTCTCTACTATTTGAATCTCTCATTCTCTCTAGACCTTGTGAACTCAACAACGAAAACACAACCAGAACCAACAACAAAAACCCATAAGTGGAGACCCCAACTTCACAGATCTTTAACATATTTATACATTTTTCTTAGGTTCTTTTTTCAGCTCATAATGAGTTGGATACCACTCATGATTAGCTGGAAAAAACTCATTATGAGTTGGATACAACTCATGCTCAACTGATTTTCCTGGAATTTTCGTTAGTTGTTCTTTATTTTCCTCCATATTATTCTATTTCCTCTCTCTTATTTCTTGATATTCTTGATCTTCTTGATCCCGCACCTTTTCCATGTACCTCTTCTCTTCTCACTGTTCTATTCCCAAGAAATCTTTCTCAATAGGTATTGCCAGAATCAATCTATTGGACATATCGTCATTGATGCCAACAACAGATGTCATTATGATGTGATGATGAGTTTTTATAAACAACATTCATAAGAAAAACCATCAAGACCTTGATGTGTTTTAATTGATGTCAATAGTCGATGTCATTATGAGTTTTTATGAACAACATGCAGAAACACCATCGAAATCAAATTCCCAGTAGTTCAATTATCTCAATCAGTTAGGATCCAAGTACAAAACCAAAAATATCAGAAGGGAAAGCATCAGGACCTTGATGTGTTTTAATTGATGTCAATAGTCGATGTCATTATGAGTTTTTATAAACAACATGCTAAGGATTCTACCACAAATATCATAATGGAAATCATATTGCAGAAACAGGATCAGGATTGAAATCCCCACTATAAAAATGCAAAATAATCGAGGGAGAATCCTGCCCACTGATATAGATTTCAGGACAAACTAGGACTGTCAGATCTGGGAGTTACAGAGGAGGAACTTCGATAAAACATATGATTAATTCCTTACCATCGGATCTTAGTAAGGGTAGATCAATGATGGGGAACCATTGCAGGATACAAGGGTTGAGTTAAAAATTCTACAACTTTTGGTTCTAAAATCATCCCTGATCGTTGATCTACTATAGGAGAATTCTCAGCCGTTAGATGAAGTCAAGGTTTAATTGAGGAATATCACTTCGGAAGAATTGAGAATTGGGAATGATTAACCCAAAGTCCCGAATGAAGAAATGAATCTATACCATTGATCTAGAACTAATCAAAGCCATTGGACCAAGGATTCACAAGATCCCTAAATAGATGAAATCCTGAAAATAGTTGGATCATGTTAAGATTCTCACGTCAGAGATGGATCATTAGATGAATTCAAGTTGCTCGAGGTTTATTTGGGGAATATCACTTCATAGAATTGAGAATTGGAAATGAATAACCCAAAGTCCCGAATGCTGAAATGAAACTAGACCATTGATCTAGAACTGATCATAATCGTTGGATCAAGAATTCACGAGATCCTGAAACAATCGAAATCCCAAAAACCATTGGATCGTGTTTATATTTTTACGTCAAATATGGACTATTAGATGAAGTCAAGTTTCTCAAGTTTTATTTGGGGAATCTCACTTCGGGAGAATTGAGAATTGGGAATGGATAACCCAAATTCTCGAAGGCCAAAATGAATCTAGACGATTGATCTAGAACTAATCACAATCATTAGATCCAGGAGGAGGACATGTGTCATGTCAGGAGATCCATGTCAGCAAGGAAATGTGGCACAATCAAATGGTGATAAGTGTCAAGGTATTATTGGCATTTTAAGTACACTAAAGTCATGAATCTAAGTGACACGTGGAAACCACTCATCCAGTGCCAAGTCAATAATGATGTTAACAAGTTACATCACTCCAGGAGTTTGTCCTTCAGGGGAAATCAGGAAATACATGAAGCATTGAAGGGAGCAGTCAATGAGAATTGTTGATCTAGGATCCTCAAGAAGGAATCATGAATGTTCACTCAAAACATGAAGTAAGATTGCCCAGGTTGACCACTTCGGTGCTGACCAACTTCGGTGGAAATTGGAACAACAATTACCCGGACCTTCGAACACCCGAAATCCCGAAGCTCCAAAGTAATATCCGACTGTTTGTCAAGAATGAATATTCACGGTCGAGATCGCTAACAGATAAAACAATTGGAATGTTTAATCCCACGGTCCTAGCTCTTGGACATGTGGATGTTATTAAGTAGAAAGTGCTAATAAGCACTTTGGTGAAATGTACTCTGGAAGGTTGAAAGATTATAGAGGCCCGAAGTCTCAAAGTAAATAGTGGTTGTCCATATAAACCTTTGATTAAGTCATATCCCTTGGATTACACAGTGGAAGGATAGTGTAAGGATCAAATCCAAACTATTGATTTGGTTCCATAAATCGCGCCAACCATCAGATCAACGCTTGTGATAGGTAACCACTTTGGAGAGTTGAAACTACGAAAGATTGAATGAGAGAGAAAATGCCCGAAGGACAAAGTACTAGAGGACTAGGTTCCATCCCCCGATCATGGGTTACAAACACATAATCCATGAAGCGTTGGATACATCACTTAATAAATAAGCCTATGGTTTTGCGCATATGGTCACATGTAAATGGTTTGAAGGAAGCACATCTACAGGAATTTGATTTCTGCAATATCTGTAGAGACAAAGGAAATCAATCCATACATGTGATCTCTTTATGAAAATAGATCAGATGATTGTTAAAATCATATGAAGGTTTTAAGTTGAAGACCCAGAATGATGGTCAATGGTGGTCCCAAAAGTTATTGTAAATGGACAAGGTAGTTGTAACTTGTGGCACAAGTCGGCCCTAAAACTAAAACTAGAGTTGAGCATGAACAAGTATAAATACAACTATGCTTGGTTCATTTGAGGAAGGGTGGAAAGGGGTGAACAAGTGGATTTGCACTTGAGGTTGGTAATTTTCTAGTATGGTGATCCTTTGGCACAAATAGGTGTGAATTTCAGAAAGAAGATGATGTGAAGAAGGTGAAAATTTGAGAAAGAAGATGAAGTGAAGAAGGTGCGAATTTTAGAGAAGAAGATGAAGTTTGGTGATGTTCATTTGTTGTAGATCTTTGATCATGAGTTGGAGAAGATTCAATAATTGGATGACTGATATTTGAGCTATTTGTACTACTAGATAAAATCTAGTTGGATAGATTTCATTCTATCTGCAAGCTAAGTCTTGCTTAAGAGTTGGTGCTCTCTTGAGAGTTGGTTCTCTCCTAGGAGTTGGGGCTCCTTACCTCAATTGGTGTTGATAAAAAATAGTTGGTGCTGGGAAAACCCCTAGGACTGTAGTCACATATATAAATAATACAAAATATTATACATACATCTGTTATCTCTTTTGTTCATTGTGCTTATGAATTGATTGCTCTTAATGTGTAAAATTATTTTTTGAAATAACTGCTAACTTGAAATAAGAAAAGTTGTAAAATTCCACATACTGATTCACCTCCCCCCTCTCAGTATTCCAACATAATCAACAATGTTACCTTTTTATTTTTGATGTATCCGTGTATCTGGATGGTTTTTGGAGTAATTATGTTGGCCAATGCCGGACAAGATATCGTTGGAGTAGTCTCTTCTATATCTATATCTTGTTATGGTTCCAATTCTTGATCTTCTTCCTCTTCATAGTCTGTGTAGAATAATTTCTTCTCATTGCATTTATACCCCTTTCTATACTTGTTGTCAAAATTGAAACATGGTCCCTTTTCTCTTATTTCATCCATTTGTGGAGGTCTCAACCTTGTTGGTTGAGTGAGGTTAGGAGAGGAAACATGATGCTCTGTATAGTTGTTAGTTGCCACCCTTCTAGTAGACATATTTTTTTTTTCCACTTTCCTTGCCATACTGAAACATTTCTCTAGGGTTTTAGGTTCAAAGTGATGCACCTCATGTTAAATTTTCTCCTTTAAAGTGCCCATAAATAGATCTAAAAAATTATCCTCAAGAATGTTCTTTACCTTGAGATTGAGCTTTTGGAATTGTTGAATGTGCTCTGTAATTCGACCTTTTTCCGAATATTTATCAATTGAATATAGAATATATTGTCTTAATGTCCCCATAATGTGATATCAATTCATCCATCAAAATGTACCAAGAGAGAATATAATTTTTTTTCCTTGAAAAAACGCATTGATACCAAACAAATTGATCATTTTATCAATACAAGGATGCAATATGTACATTTTCTAAGCTTGGCACTTGGTGTAGAGTAAATAATTTCTCCATTTGGAATATCCATGTTATATGATATTTGCTATCAAACTTCCTTGTATCGATCTTTGGAACGAAGTAGTTCATTGATGCCCCATTGAAACCTCGATGATGTGGATCTTGGAGTGATGAATGATCCTAATATTTAGTATTTGTGCTCTCGAATTGTGATATATCTCATCAATTATAATGATTCAAATTATGAAAATTTTTCGATAGGTGATTCACTATGTCTACTCAAGATTCTAAAAATTTCAAAGTCTGAAACTTCACTGAAATTGTTTTATAGAGAAAATAAAAAGGTGACTCATTTGAGACTAATTTTAGAACTAGTCACAAACCCTAACTTCCACAAGAGATATCTCCAAAAATATAATGAACCAAATATTGAAATTTTTACTACCTATTCTTTGCTATTTTTCCTTGGTATCCTAAATATTCAATTATTTGACACTTCCCAAAAAACAATTTATAGCAAAAATCCCAATATGACACATTTAAAATTGGTTTAAGGATGACTCAAAAACCATATGACCATAGTTTATATCTCAAAAAGTAGAGCAAAAACCTGAAATTTTTACCAAAAGTACATGGATATGTGTCTCAAGTGACCTCCTATTTTTTCTATCTAAAGTGTCCTAAAAATAAGTTATAGAAAAAAATCCAAGATGAGTTGTTTGAAGAAGAAAAACCCTAGGATCGATGCTCTGATAACAAATTTTATGAATGAATGCCTTGAGAATGATAAAAATTCAATGAATACATCACCACTTCAAGGGGGAAACCTCCTTTTAAAATATATTCGATATACAAGATGAGATGAGATGATCCTAAGACTAGGTTTCCTTGGTGTATATAGATATAGGAGACAAAGGGTATAATAATAATCACTGGGTACAATGAAGGATTCTAGCCTACATACAAATATAACACTAGAAATGTAATAATTCAATATCTATGGATTAACAAGGGGTTTTATACTTAACATGAGGATTTTTCTAGGTATTAACACAATGACTCCACAAATATAATTCCCAAAATCAAACAAATTTTCTATCTAATTGAACTTCCCCTATTGGCACACAAATTTTTGGGTAAATATCACGCATACACACAAACAACGTTGTACACACTTATTCTAGTTTTGTGCACACTCAAGCAGTTGTGCAAGGGGTAATAAGAGGAACATGCACCAAATCAAGTGTTGTTAATTACATGCCGATTTGATTTCTTCCAATTGCATGTTTCTGAGTTTTGTGATGTGCATCGGAAATCAAGAAGGCACAAATTGCATGTCGGAATCAAGAAAATATTCTTTGGGAAAACTCCACGAATTATTACTACTAGCAACACAAGGGAACATGGAGAAAAAATAAGATGAGTTGGCCATGTAGTTAAGATTTCCTTGATTCCAGCAAGGCTACATGGAATGTAGGGAGGTGATACAAGCGTGTGGGACTGGGAGCTTGAGGAATGAATGGGGAAGAACTGAAAGAGATAGAGCACCAAGACAGAGAGGAATATAAAATGAAGAAACAACAATGGAAAGAGACTTAACTCACTTGTTAGTTTGTGGATTTCTACTGTGATAGATGTGGGTATTGATGTCATTAAGCTCTTTGTGGGCATATATGTTGTAATGTCCCTCATCGTAAGTCTGAGTCTGTCATACTTGTAGAGTCTAAAGAAAGCACATGGAGTTGTGTGATGTAATATTGGGCCATTAGATAAGAGAGAAAGACTATGCTGATTTCATTATATGAATTGTTTAATGTATGTCTATGAAGGATGGAATGGGAATGATAATAAAGATGTAGTGATTTTGAACCTCTGAAGTGTCAATTATGTCTTTGATTGAATGTGTTGTTTTTGTTATGCTTTTTCATCTGTTAAATAAGATGCAATGGATAACATGAATGCAATCCTCTATGGATCTTTGTGTGATTATTCCTTCATCACCGACACAAGACCATATGGTATTTGTTATCCTCATGACATCTTAGATGAGAAATTTCTCAGTCTTGGCCGAGGACTGATATGTTGATGCCTTGGGGTTTTTGTTGGTCAACTCTGGATGAACCCTAGGTTTTCAACTCCCTAGTTCTAAGAAATACATTTTCAATCATGAAATGATGCAAAAAATGGTTTTGATGACGAGACTTGAAAGGATAATATAAGGTGAGGAGTAGAATGGACCTAGACTCATAGAAAATAAGAGAGAGAGTCGAAAGGTACACAAGAAGATTTGAGTTAAGAAGGAGAGTGGAATAAAGAAGTGGAAAGAATATAGCTAGGGGTGCACAACAAGGGGTCAGGCTTATGATGAATAGGAAAGGGAATGCACCAGGAGGAAGTGTGGGAGAGTGTGTTGTTCCAGAGAGGAGCACATAAGAGGTTAGGCCCGTGAAGAGGCGTGACATTGAGATTAGGGTGTCCAATGGGGATACCCGTAGTACTACTAGTTGTAGTCGTAAGGGCCCAAAAGATGAATTTTGAACCCCTTGGTTGTTGGGGAGTGTCACAACCTCAGAGGAATATAAGGTGAAGAGTAGAGGTGCAGGAGAAGGAGAGGAAGATGGAGGATCCCCTAGTGTTGGGGGAGGAGAGTTAGTGATAGTAGATGGTATTGTGTGATTACATGTAAGAAGCTCTTTGGGTTACCTCACAGGAAATGGTATAAGAAGATGGAGTCATCCCCCCTTTGAACCACCCCCTTGCATGTTTATAACCAAGAAGAAAGGAGAAAAAATAATAAGGAAATTGGAGTAGGAGAAAGATTAGGAGAAGAATTGAGAGGAGCGATGAGTGAAGAAGAATATGAGGTCAATGATACTTCTCCAAGATCATTATCGGTATTGAGAATATTGATACCCAACAGTCATATCGAAGGAAATATTTCAAGATTGAGGATGGTGAATCAGGATAGTACCCTGAGGTTACCCATGTTCCATGGGATGGGTATCGATGATGAAAATAAATTTTGGTTCATGTGCGAAGCGATATGGTCTATGAAGAAGATCACAGATGGGACATCGAAGATTGCATAGTTGGATACCACATTTAGGGATAGATCCCTGGAATGGTATATGAAGTACAAGGCCAGTGGGACAAACAAGGTTCCTGACAGAAATCAAGAGGGATTTACTTAAGGAATTTCAAAATCCCAAGTCATATTCTTAGTGTATTACATATATCAAGGAGATTAAACAGAAACAAGGAGAAATTGTGTGGGATTATGACCAATGGTTCAATATTTTGTTCGATAGGTTGACATTCCAGATCCATGATGTATATAATAGAGAATGGTTTTTTGTGGGGTTAATTCCCCATATCCAAGTTCCACTCACCCAACAAAAGGTGACGACTCAAGTAGAAGTAGTGGAAATTGCAATGCTATTGGAGGCTATGATGGGAGGAGGAGAGACATCGATAAGATTGGCATAGGTACAATCACAAATGGCCAATATGACGATGCAATTGTAGGACATAGTGAAGGAAAAAGTTGTGTGTGAGCACATATGGTGTACCATGTGTCGATATGAGGGGAATCATAGACACAAGTGCCATGTACTTGGAAACTATGTGGTGATGGGTGCACTGAGTCCATTTCCAACTAGGCCTTAGATGGAACAATGTGAAATTTGCAAACAGTGGGGCCATGTACCACCCCAATTTCCAATGTTGGAGAAACATTAGAAGACACATCATACTCCATTCTATGAATTATGCAAGTCCATGGGGCATGGCGTCAACAACTTGCAGTCACTCCAGGTGATCGATACCATACCCATGATGTATTCTAGGTACAAGAAGAAAATAAGGGTGGTGATCGTGGTGGTGCATAGAGAGGTGGCTATCAAGGAGGTCCTAGAGGTGGTTATGGACGCAGTCATGGATAAGGATATGGGGGAGAAGGAGGTATACCCCCTACTTGTTTTAATTGTGGAGAGATTGATCATGTGTCAAGGTTCAGTACCAAACCATGCACTCTTTGTGGGTACTATTACAACCCAAATCATGGAACATAGGACTATCCCAACTTGTTGAAAAAGTGGGAAGAGAAGAAGGCACGCTGCAATATGGTTATTGTGGAGCCGTATGGGAACAAAAAGAAGGATGAGGAGGTTGATGTCCAGATGATAAATAGAGGAGGATAAAATACACGAATGGAATATGAGCATGGTGAAAGATCGGGTCAAAGTCCAGAGGGGAATATTAGAAGGGACACAAAACCCGCTCCCAAGTTTGATGCTTCTCAATAGAAGAAGGTTTTTCACGATGCATAGAGGTCCCTCTAAGAATAAATAGAAAGAGATAAGTTGTAGTGTGACACAAAGGTTGTTTGAGGAGGCACAAAATATGAAGAACTCCAACGAGTGACACAAATGTTATTGGAAGAGGATCACACTCGTGAATATCTATAGTGCATGACATAGAGGTCATTAGTGAAAGATCAGATGTGATAAGAGAGACAGTGCATGACACATAGGTCATTGGAAGAAGCATGCAGACAAGAAGAGTTGTAACATGTTGAGCAAAGAGAGATCAAGGAACATCACCATGAGGACTTGAAGCACATGGCGTGTGAAGAATAATTGCATGACTTGGGTCATGAGATAGAGACCAAATTTCAAGTAACTTATTACATTGATGTTTGAGATTGTTATATGATATTGATGTTGCAAGAAAGTTGACCCAGATGTTAGCAACCTACATGGGGGAATAAGGAATGGAGAGAGCAATATCTACCCCCCTACTCGAAAGGGATATGTGTCAGGTCAGTAAGCATAAGCGCATGGGAAGAGAATTCAATATGACAATTGAACTTGGGAGTGATGAAATGGATGGAGTTATGTTGGATCTGGGTTCTGATGTGAACATCCTGCCGAAGAAGTATGGGGATTTGATGTGAAAACTAAATTTGGTCCAGTCTCCCATCCAATTGTGGTTAGAAAATCAGTACACGATCTACCCTATAGGTCAATTGAAGCAAGATAAGGTTAATATATAAGGGGTGAAGATGAAGGTTGACTTTGAAGTCATAGATATTATGGATGACTCAGATCCCTACCCTGCATTACTTGGAATTTATTGGGAATTCGACAACAATGTGGTGTTGAACTTGAAGAAGAGGTAGATGTCATTTGAGATGGATTCCCTCTGCGTGATCACACCTCTAGATCCTAATGAAGGGGGCATGTGCAATGATATAGTAGATGAGGATGCACGTATCTCTATTATTGTGAACATCTATATGATCACCAATCACATGGAATATTATGTCAATCCCACCGCAGATGGAGAATTGAGTTTTCAGAGTGTGAAATCCTATGATAATGATTCATATAACACCATGAAAAGGTGGTAGCAGAAACTGTATGAAGTCTCGATGAGGCGATGCACATGAATTACCACTGAAGTGCATGAAGAAGAGTTTATATCCTACCATTTATATGCATAAGATTAAGTGGATGAATTTATTTCCTGGATGCAACAAATTCCTGAACACCATTGGGTTTGCACCCTTGATACAGTTCTAACAGGAATACCTGTGTAATGGTGGGAAGCACATCGAGACCCTCCCCATGAATGGGAAATATTGGAAGAATTGATGAGGGATATATTTTGATCGGATGTAGAAATCTGTTCTTGTGAATAGTGGTGGATAACCAATCAATGGCATAGGACATGAAAAAAATACCTAAATGCCCCACACATGTTGCCCATAAATAAATATGTTCCCTTGGTTCCTTGATTTTCTATGGGGAAAGTAAGGGAGCTGTGTGCACATAGAATGGTTTTGACTACACCATATGTGGCAGTATAAGGAACATTTTCTCATTCAAACCCACTTAACACCATTGACCAAACATACAAATCCAACAAGAATAAATAAGTAGGGGGTAGTCAGTGGATTCCATTAGATTAAAAAAGGCCAAGCCTGAACTTTGAGTGGACACAACTGACCATATGGACACCTGTGACTAGGAGCTTCGACCCACGAAGTGTCACTGCAACCAATTAACTAAGGATGAACTACTGCAAGGGTGTGCAGGAAGCATGTGTGGCACCCCCGAAGAATAAAAATTGCGCATGCATGGAGACATCACTATCACAATCAAATTTCTATGGTCCCAATATTTTCATGCCTTAAAAATGTGATGTGTCCATTGTATGGTAACTAAGAGAGAGGATATTCATGTGGTAATAAATAATAAATGTTAAAATATCACTTGGATATTCCACACGTTTGGTGGTAAAAGTAGGAGGCCATGTATCATGAATGAAAAAGGGATAATATGGCTCGAAAATATAGATGTTGGTGGGGATGTATCATGAAACTCCTAATCATTTATGTTCGATAAAATGACCAGGATTATATAAGGATGATTTTTTCAGAGGGCATTGACGAATACCATATGGTACTCCAATTTCTTAACAACTTCATGCATGCCTCCTAGTTGTATTATCATACCCGCTTGGAAAATTTGCTCTCTCCGAGTTAATACTTGACTAGCTAAGCACCAACCTTCCTATTTATACAAGAAAGGGTTCACAATTTCAGTATGGTGGAACAATAGAAGAAAAAAAAAGAAAAAATACAGTGTCTTCAACCCAACACTAGCCATTCGTAGATCCCAACTGAAATAGTTGCAATGGTTTCGTCAAGCAGGCCACAGGGCCAAAGAAAATCCAAGACTACCCAAGATCGACAATTACCAAAGTTTTCTTTGCCTCAACATGTAATTTTCACGGGATACCAGATGAGAAAAGTGAAAGATGTGAAATTCATCGATTATGACGTCTATGGCCTGGGTCGGTTCCCCACCCTCTCCTTCCATAATTATATGATAATAGTTCACATCATATACTGTCAACAGTTAGTGTTCACAAAATATTTTTTCAAGCCTCTTTGACAATCCAACATCTTATCCTTGGTTGATTTTCCTCACTTTGGGAATAGTGGGGTAGTGGCCATTTTCATATGTTTTCTACTTATCTACCTACAAGGTGGATACCCGTGGCTGGGGGGAAAATATATAGTCAATGAAGCATCAATTCAGTGGGTTACCGATTTACCCATGCATGGCAAAGAGATCGAAAAAAAAATGCTAAATATGTTTCTCCACATGAAGTCTATGGCATCTACAATACACATTAGGGAATGCGTGGGTTGATGATTTTAGAAATCAATTCCTGACTGGTTCAATTTTCTACTCAGTTGATTGCCTATAATATCCTATGCAATTGTGTGAAGGAGGAGTGTCCATTTGGGGTAGTCATTGCAGCTGAGTGGTGCCTAGCAGGTGTCCATATGGCATGAGACCATTATGTACTTAATGAGTTCATTGATGATTGTTTAGATGCCCATAACTCTAGGAAAGACTTTCATTATAGTTGGATATTACTGCTCCTCACCATGGTGCTCTGGAGGCCCCCTTCTATTTTTTGAACAAAATGTTTGGAAGGGACATGTATTCAATGTCCCTTTATTTATTCCATTACACAAAATTAGGGATCCTACCATCCAACAATCCCATGGCAACACTTTTTAAAGCTAGTACCAACAACTGATTCATGTAACTGCCTCACAAATGCACATCTGACACACCATTATGGACATGTATGATGACTATATTATGTTTGAATGTACTTTTCATAATGTGTCCATCTGTCTTTGTGATGACCAGAGGGCTGCAATGGCTCTACTTCCATTATGTGTCATGGAAGAGGAAATCCAACAAGGTGTTGTCGAATGACCGACACATCTACAAATGATCTAGGTTTCTACTAGCCCCTTGATTGAGAAAATGAATGCAACCGACCTGATAGTTCACTAGGTCACAACAACCTATGCTCATGTGTTTTTTTAGCTCACCTAGGAACTCCAAGGCACCCTCAATGAATATAATCAACAATTTGAGTTCATGCAAGAATTCACGAACACATTTATGTCCATGGAATCGATCATTCTCTTAGGAAATTGGCTCGAGGATGAGCCAAGTAATAATTGTGGGGGCTTGTTGGAACCTAAATTTTTGGGTAAATATCATGCACGCACACAAATGGAGTTGTGCACACTCATTCCATTTTTTTGTGCACTTGAAAAGTTTCACAAGGGGTAATGAGAGGTATGCGTGCCAGATCAAGTGTCATTATTTTCACTCCAATTTGAGTTATACCAATTGTGCGTTAGTCTAATTTTTGTGATGTGCGCTAGAAATCAAGAAGACACTACATGCACACCAGAATCAAGAAAATAATCTTTCAGAAATCTCCTTGAATGATTACTGCTAGCAACACCAGGGAATGTGGAGAAGAAATAAGATGAGTTGTCTAGGTAGTTAAGAATGCCTTGATTCCATCAAGGCTACATGGAATTAAGGTAGGTGAAAGAAGCGTGCAAGACTAGTAGTTGGAGGAATGAGTGGGAAAAAATAAAATCGACGAAGCACTAGAACAAAGAAGAATATAAAAAGAAGAAATGACAACAAAAAGAGAGCTATCTCACTTGTTAGTGTATGGATTTCTATTGTGATAGCTATGGGTATTGTTTTCGTTAAGATCTCTATGAGAATATATGATGTAATGCCCCTGGTTGTAAGTCCATGTCTTTCATACTTGTAGAGTCTATAGAAATCACATGGCACTTGTGATGTAATATTGGGCCATTAGATAAGAGAGAAATACTATGTTGTTGTCATTATACAAATTTTTTAATGTACGTCTGTGAAGGATTGAATAAGAATGATAATAAAGATGGAGTGATTTTGAACCTTTGAGGTGTCAATTATGTGTCTGATTGAATGTGTTGTTTCTATTATCCTTTTTCATGTGTTAAATAAGATGCAATGAATAACATGAATGAAATCCTCAATGGATCTCTATGTGATTAGTCATTCATCTATGAGACAAGACCCTATGGTCTCTGTGATCCCCATGGCATCCCAGGTGAGACTTTCTCAGTCTTGGCTGAGGATTCATAGGTCAATGCCTTGGGTTTTTTGTTGGTCAACTCTGGATGAATCATGGGTATTCAACTCTCCATCGTTAATAAATATGTGTACAAGCATGAAACAACCCGACATACCTTCAATTGAAGTTGAGTTTGGGAATTATTAACTTTTCTCCCTAAGTAGACCTACACTATGACATAAAATAAGATGAAATTTCAACTACAAGTGGATAAATGGGATATCTCTTGAGGATTGAAAAACTACTATGTCATCATCACGGATTGGGGTGATAGGATATAGATAATATCTCCTTCTATTGTCAAGTTAAAGGACTTTGTAGTTTTTGTTATCACATGAAGTTGTTAAGGGTCACATGTAGTTGTTGTTAAGACCTAAGTCTGCACCCCTGCCCCATCTCTCTCTTTTCCACATACCTTCGTAGAATTTTTTCCTCTTCTGGTTGATAAAGTCATTTTCCCTTTTGTTCAATGGCTTGGTTTTCCTTAGTGTCTTGCTTGACTGATTCTTTGCACAAAGTTTTCCTGTTTTTCTTGAAGGATAAAAACATATCGTGATTTGGTTCGAATTACTGGTCATCTTGTTTTCCATTGATTGAGCTCACAATAGGTTGTCCAAGTCCTTTGTTTGCATAGGAAACAACCATCAACAAAAAATGCAACATTTAGAGAAGTCCATTTCAGAATTGAAATACAAGAAAACAGACAGGTTCAATTTTCAACGGTGGAGATCCCATGGACAACTCATATTAACAACTCTCGTGCATTCTGAGTTTTAAATTCATGCAAGGCTTAACGACCATAAAAAATCCTCGAAGTGCCAAAGTGTTGAAGCATGTGACACTCATCCGTCAAGGACACATGGCACTCATTTCAGGCCACCGCATCACTTCGGGCCCATACTACTTCGGGAGAAATTCATGCTTCACAATCCAAAACTTCTGAAGCCCAAAGTTCTGAAGCACGTGGAAACCATTAGTTGAGACACATGACACTCACCCTTGTTTCCATGACACGTCAACACAATGACATTAGGCCACCATGTCATATTCGGGAGATCATCCTTCGAGAGGTATTCGTTCTCAGCATCCAAAGCTCTCGAACTCCAAAATTGGTGCCATCTCTAAACATGGTTAAAAGGATCCTAGAGTTGGTAGACAGATAAACTTTAGCAAGGACTCTAAAATAATAGGTTTACCCCGATCACAGATTGCAACAAGATCGACAACCACACTTCATTGCGGAGACAAAACATGCTCAAACGTTAAAATCCTAGAGTGGTTTCACAATCGAAACCATGGTATAGATAGAGAGGTACGTGGAATTTGGTGGTGGATTGAAGAATTCAGAGCGGTGTGGATCCAAACCACCCTTGACAACTTCCACAATCATGTGCTTATATAGGGTCCAATCCAAGAGCAGCGTGTGGAAAAAAGACTGGGCATTCCCAGATCGCATAGTGCAACAAGCTCGACGACCACACTTCATTGCAGAGACAAAAAGTGCTCGAACATTAACATCCTAGAGTGATCCCGTAATCAAAACCATGGTATAACTAGAGAGGTACATGGAAGTTGGTGGTGGATTGCGGGAGTCCGAGTGATGTGGATCCAAACCTTCCTTGACAACTTCCACAATCATGTGCTTATATAGGGTCCAATATGAGAGTAGTGTGTGGCAAAAAAATAGGCATTAAGCCAAATCATCAAAGGAAATTCACGAGGAGAAGCATAACGCTAACAGATTGCGACCAATCCATCACAGAGAAAACATGAAGAATGGTGCTAGGAATTGACCATTACAGTCAGAGGTTTTGAATTCATTACTTCCTCTCGAATTTGATGGTTTGGAAGGAACCAAAGATCAACAAGTGGTAGTTGGAGATCAACATATGAGCTTGGAGGACACATGGCACTGGAGAAGATGCACCCAAGAAGAAAGTGTTAAGGACCTAACCTGTCACGTAGGTAGACTAATATATTTCCGTGTAATAAAGGTCAATATTAATAAGGCCTAATAATAAGGAAGAATAAGTCTAATGTAAGAAGACCTCATAGAAGCTTCCACTTCTAGAAGGATCTTCCTCTAGATGGTTATTTTGATAGACATATTTAGTATAAATAGGAGTTGAGGGTATGAGAACTTTTGTCTTGGATATTATTGTAATAGAGCTCTTCTATGGTGGAGGTTGCCCCCTTGAATAGGCAAGTGAACATTGCTCTTAGTAATCGAAGTTCTCTTTCTCATGTTCTTCTGGTATCATTTTCGGTATTATTGTGGTGTTGTTCTGATTATATTGTTGTTCATTTGCCATTTCTAGCTATTTATTTTTGTTCTTCATACTTTTTTATATTTGGAATATTACAAGTGGTATCAGAGCACCTTCCTTGGAATAAAATTGACATATTTCTACGTCTTTAAGCTACAAAGATTTGTCTTTACACACATAAAACAGCGGTCGGGGATTCATACACGCAAGAAATACAAGTGGTACTTAAGAACACATCTAGTGGCCACCCTTGTAACCTCTGTTCGTGCCCCTTCGAGTGGTAGCACATCAGAAAACACCTGTATATGGATCGACCTAGATCTCCAGAAGCCCTCCATAGATAAATCAATCGACTGCTTGACTGCTATAGTGCCACTAAGAACAACACTCAGGAAGATACTCTCTAGTACCTAGGCAGTGGGGTAGTATAGCTAAGGGCATGGTCTTACCTCCTTAGTTGGTGCCTTGAGATATTTTTCCGAGTACTACTGTTGGACCCCGCATGTATATCAGAGAGATATAGCACTTGGAAAACCCATTGTCTATAGAACCATTGAATACCTAACCCTTGGGACATAACCAAAAAAAAAACAAACAAGATCTATTGTGGCGCAACTGTGTCTCATGCATTCGAGCTGTGAAATTTCTACACATTTCTTCCTGTTAGCCATTTGGGAATTTCATCACTGCAGTATTCTTTGAGAGCTATTCTGTTGGATTTCTCTCTTCACCCTTATCGTAGTCATACCTATCATTTTTCAACAATTTTTTTTCTTGTGGACCCGACCCCCTTCCATCACCCTTATTTCATATTTACCCCATTGTATTCCACTCATCGCCTTGATCATTGTGGTACACTTCCCCCATAACCCATTTTCTGTGTGGTCCCACCTACCCCTTTTCGTGTTCCCTCGTCATTATGGACCATAACCGTAGCCAAGACTTGGAAGCTCACTTCACTACCTTGCACTTTAATTTCACAGAAACCCAACAAGAAGTGCAACAGATCAGTGCCGATATTGCCACCATCAATCAAAGGATGCAGTTCTCCATAACTACCTCAATCACGGAACTCAAAGACGAGATCAAACAAGACATTACTACCCAACTTTAATCTATCACTATGATGATCTGCACCAAGCTGCATATCCTTGCAGATCTTCCCGTATCTGACCCCCCTTTTCATATTGAAGGTGAAACTTCCTCTCATTCCCATAATTTTCAACCCCATCACTTTCAGCGTGAATGACACCTTCCACATGTGGATGTGACCAAATTTTATGGATCAGATCCCACTGGTTGGGTAACTCAAATGGAACACTATTTTTCATTGTATGGAATTACGGATGAGTTGGCCAAACTCCAGTATGGTGTTATCCATCTATATCAAGAACATTGGAAATGATGGAAATGGAGAAAAAATGCCCGCCAAGGGTACGTGGCTTGGAAACACTTTGTGGTAGAGATTTATGAACTCTTTGACACTGAAACCAACCATTTAGGCCATTTGAAAAAGTTGAAACAATTTGGCACAGTGGAAGAATTTATCGTTGCTTTTGAGGGACTGGATTTTCGGACAGAGGGAATGTCTGGTGCTTTTTTCTAATATTGTTTTATCAGTGGCCTCAAGGATGAGATTCATGATCATGTCCTCATGGCTTGGCCTTAGAGTTGGGTGGATGCCACTAAAAGAGATAAGGAAGCACAACATGTTTTCTCTTCTCAAAACCGCAAGCCCTCCTTTATTCGTCACACTAAACCAGTCACTCCCACTCCTCCTTCTACTCCACTAAAGATCCAGAAATTGACCAGGGCTGAAATGGCTGAACGCCAACTCAAAGGCCTTTATTATAATTCTGACGACAAATATTTTCTAGGACACAAGTGTAAGGAACAAAAGATTTTTATGGCCATCTTAGAGGAAGTTTCAGAAGAGGATGTTGAGGTTCCCCTTATGTCTGTGTCACCTGAACCCACTGACATAACCCCTCCCTCAGACCCTCTCGAAGTAGAATCAATCATTTCCCTAAATTCTCTTACTGGATTCTCTACTCCCCAAACCCTCAAGATAATTGGTTACATCAAGCATAGGAAGGTCATCATTCTTGTCGATAGTGGAAGAACCCATAATTTTATTCATCACCGCATTTCGCAAGAAACTAATTTCTATATCCATGCAATCGATAATATCCAAATCATGATTGCCAATGGTGGGTCCATGAAATGTGGAGGGCGTTGTGAAAATGTGCATCTCCAAATTGGTGACTACCATATGCAATCTCATATGTTTTCTATCAACATGGGCAGTTGTGACATCGTGTTGGGTGTAGAATGGCTAAGGACTTTGGGTCCCATTATCATGGATTTTAAGGAATTAACCATGTAATTTGACCAAGAGGGCCAACAATACAAGTTCCAAGGAATCACTGTCAGTTCCATGGAGATCATTAGTTCCCATCGCATGGAAAAGATGCTCAAAAAAGGTCATTGTAGAATTATTTCCCAACTCCATGCCATCCAAGCCACTAAGACACCCTCTATTCTGTCGGACCTCAAATCCATCCTTTCTAAATATCAAGTGGTTTTTTCCACTCCCTAGGGACTCCCTCCTTCCAGTGGTGTTCATGATCATTCCATTCCACTTGTCCCAGGAATCCTCCCTCCTAATATCTGCCCCTGTCATCACCCCTTTTCCCCAAAAAATGAAATTAAGAAAATGGTTCAAGAACTGCTCAACACATGTGTTATTCACCCTAGTATGAGACCCTACTCTTCTCCTGTGTTCATGGTCCTTAAGAAAGAAGGTTCTTGGCACATGTGTCTTGACTTCCACACCCTCAACAAACTCACCATTAAAGACAAATTTCCCATTCCTGTCATTGATGACCTCTTGGATGAATTGAGTGGCGCCTGTTATCCCCGATACCTAGGGATAACTAGGAGATCATGTCTCGAGGCCCACATGGTCCTAGACATGGAGTACCGAGAGCAGGAGCGACCTGAGAATGGTCCTGGAGGACCCATCTTCTTCTTCTTAGCCAGCTTTGTTCTGCCAGCAGTACCAGCTTCCATCACTACCGGCCTGGGCTTGTATCAGAAAAGGCTCTTGCTCCATGAGGTAATTGGTCCGAGGTATCATGGTATGTGTCAT
>JZKD02S0933337.1:184884-227231 GCA_000966675.3 Picea glauca
CCAAAAGCGGCTTGCTAGCCCTGAAATAAATGCCTTGCAGGCTGGTAGGTTGATGGCTTGATGAGGGATGGGGAGGTGAACCGCCTATTCGTAGAGCCATCATGACTGACCAGCGTGACGGTAATCGTGCCACATGCAACCTCGCGAGAGGATAAGGCGTATGGCAGAAGCGATTGAAAAGGGAGAACACAAGGGGAACTCTGGCAGTTTTACGCAGAGTGAGTGATCGCAGAGAGGAAGGGATTGCAACCTTCGCTCCTGGGCACTGGAAGACAGAGAGACGCAGGTATCAGGACATCATGGTCTCAGCTCGGGGGTGGCTAGTGGTAAATCCATTAGGAGTCACTAAGCCTACGGTTGGGTGGAAACGAGCACCCCTCTCAGCAGTTGCTTCCATTGCTAAAGTTATTTCTGATAAGTATTTTGCTTATATTGCATTTTGAAATTTATATGCTGTCACACAGGTTCATAGACTTGTGGAATTGCAAATATTTCCTGTGTAAGAATGCCTGTGCAGTAATTGATAATAAGGAGTAGATATTAGCTCATAGACTTGTGAAATTGTAAATGATTTTAGCATGAGAATGACCGTGTAGTGCTTGATATGAATGAGTTGATATATGCTTAACACCGAGGAAACCGTGCTTGAATTACGCTGATAACTGAATCTAATCATGCCTAGCCACTCTCGGGAAGCTGTCTCCCTTTATCTGCTTTCGGGAATGCCCCAGTAAGGATATCTTCATAGAGATTCCCTCCTCGGAAAGGTTCACCAAGAACCCAGAATAAGGATTCGAACGTACAGGCCTTATTAACCCTGTACGAGGAGGAATGATCCTATTAAGGTTCCAAGATAGTAGTGTTGTGAGATGAAATAAGTCGACGGATGATATCTCGTCGGAGGACCCATAGTCATTCACGACCATTATATTGACGGAAGTAATGAAGGTGTTACATACCTTGACCCTTTGTTCTCTACCGTCGTGAGCAACGAGAAATTGGGATCGTAAACTCCAAGACCCAAAAGAACGAATCTAGACCGTTAGATCTCGGTCCAATTACCCGTCAGCAGTTGGATCCGAAGAAGCGGCGCAGGGGTTAAGTGCAGGGGTAGGCATGCAAGGAAATGATCTGGACCGTCGGATCTCGAGAAGATGCGTCGGAGTTAAACTCTAGCGTGCAGAGGAAGAGTCCTAGCCATTGATCTCGGAAGGACACGTGTCAACATCCCGGAGAAGTCACCGGGACAACAGGGTCATCGGGGTTTTTTGAAGTTAGAAAATCGAGACCTTGTGGTCCTCGAAATCCCAAGAACGGATCCTAGCCGTTGATCTCGGCAGGACACATGTCAGTGTTTGGGAGGTGTCGAGATTTTTACCATCGGAGATTTGGGGAGTATAGAACTGTTACATATTGAAATCACGATCCGCGATTTCCCGATCAGATCTGGACCGTCCATTGTTCGAGGACGCGTGTCGGGGATTGGGAAATTAGGGTTTTCGGAAACAAAAGACTCATACATATTGAAATCGCGATACGCGATTTCCCGATCAGATCTGGACCGTCCATTGTTCGAGGACGCGTGTCAGAGGATCCCGCAGATTCGTGGATCGGGAAATCGGGGTTTTCGACGATAAGGAAACTGCGTCGCTGGGAATCGCGATCGACGATATCCCGATGGTGACATAAGCAAGGTGGGACCCCTAGAGTTAGAGTGAAGGACAGGTGTCCATCATCAGGGAAGAGTCGGGAAACCCATAGGAAAATACCGCTACAATCATAACCATCCATCTATGAGACAGGTGGCTACCATCGAGAACCATCGGCGATTGGCCCATCAAAAAATCAAAGTTCTCGAGGCCATGAGAACCAGGACATCATAAGTCCCGAAACCCCGAGAATCAATCCGGGCCATCCGTCTGCGAGGAGAGGTGGCAAAGGATCGGGCACCGTCGGAGTTTTGTTCATCGGAGTTTTCGATGGTAAAAAAATTGTGGAACAGGAAATCGCGATCCACGATTTCCCGATGAGATCTGAGCTATTCATTACAAGGATGCGTGTCAGAGGATCCCGAGGGATCGGGGTTCAACATTTTGGGTTTCTTGCATACAAAGGAATCACGACCGGAGAATTCGCGATTTAGCAATATCCGATGGAATGACACGAGGCAGTGGTGATGTGGAGGAGAGAGAGAGAGCTCATACGTGCATCAGGGATCGGCATATCGGGATTCTCGATGGTGAGAAAATCACGTCAGGAGAACTTGCGAACCCTGAAAGCTCGACATAATTAACTTAACACTTAAACCTTTATCAAGGATTAATTAATGATTGTTTAAATAAAACTTGATTATATCACGAAATCAGAGATCGCGGATTCGGGGTTCAGTATGCGTCGAATCTTTGTTGTGGGAAAACCCAAATCCCGACAGGGTGATACAAGGCCACGGTCACGGAGGCCGGTCATATAGACCAAGGTATAGCCAGTAGGGGCTAGCCCTTAGAGACGGAGCTCATTGAAAAATCGGGAATCGGGAGTCTGTGAGGACAGAGGTTTGTGACAACGAAAGTCGCGAGACCCTGAAACCCCGATGAGAAGTTGTCATATAGGAACAGGTCGTATGGACCAAAGGACCCAGCGGGGCTGAGGCAACCAAGGGGTGCATCAAAAAATCATTCCATCGGTGATCGAGGATTCGAGAGGACAGTGACCCTCGACACCCCAACCTCCGAAACCCCGACTCCCGATATTGAACCAGGGATTGACATTTTGCAAGTGCAGGTTTTTGGAGATTTCTCATTCGTGGGAGATTAATCGATTTTTTTTTTAAATTACGATAGTGGGTGTGTTACAATATGACACAAACATCATTGAACATAAGATCCCTTTGAAAGAGGAGCCCAAGCCTTTTAGGCAGAAACATAGACAGATAAATCCTATGATGTTGCCTATTATGGAAAAAGAAGTGAAGAAGTTATTGGATGCCAAAATCATCATTCCTTTGAGATAATCTGAGTGGGTGGCTAACTTGGTCCCTGTGAGTAAGAAAAATGGGGAAATTAGACTTTGTGTTGATTTCAGGAATTTGAATAGAAGCTCCAACAAATATAATTACCCCTTGCCAAAGATGGAGCACATTTTGCAGAGAGTGACCGGTTCATCTAGGATGTCTATGATTGATGGATTGTCTCGTTACAATCAAATCTTTGTCTTGCCTGAAGATAGAGAGAAGACAACCTGCAATATTTCTTGGGGCACATTCATGTATGCTAAAATTCCCTTTGGATTGATGAATGCATGGGCTACCTTTCAACGAGCAACAAGGATGATTTTAAGGATGGAAATTTATTTTAAAATGTAGAAACCTTGGAAAATCTTACTAATTCTTCATATGCCAACTATAAATGTTTGGCGATATTTTTGTAAAAATATTCAAATTTCTAAGGATTTTATATAGCTTTTATAAAATTATGGTGATTTTTAAGGTAAAATAATTTTATCCTATAGAATTTGGGCGAATCATTTTTAAAATAGCGAATCTCATTTTTGGAAAAACCATGGAAAATTAGCCCATGAGAGAAATTTAGCCCCTAAAATCATCCATGGTGAGAAATGGAAATTTCCTTCACTGGGGAGAAGGACAAGTTTGTAGTCATATATCTAGATGACATTACAATGTTCTCAAAATTCGATAAAGAGCATTATCATAATTTGAAAAAGGTCTTCCTGAAGAGCACAAAGTTTGTTCTGTCTCTCAATCCTAAGAATTCTTTGTTTTCTATCAAGGAAGGTAAGTTATTGGGGCACATTGTATCAACATAAGGGGTAAGAAATTATCCAAGCATAGTATAGGCCATCCAGACCTTTTCTTTTCCTAGATCCAAGAAATAAGTTCAGTCTTTCTTGGGAAAATCAATTTTCTAAGAAGGTTCATCTCTAACTTTGTTGAATTAGTGAAGTACATTACAACCATGCTTAGGAAAGTAAATGAAGTGAAATGGACTACTGAGGCTCGAGAAGGTTTTTATAAGATCAAAAAGGCCTTGACTGAAGCACCTATTCTCATCATCCCTGACTATTCCAAGGAGTTTTTGATATTTTCCTTTGCTTCATTTGACACATTGGATGTTGTTTTGCTGCAGAAAAATACAGAGGGGTTAGAGCAGCCTATTTCCTTTTTCAACAGAGAATTGAGGGATGCAGAAATGAGATATGATATCATGGAAAAGTAGGCTTATGCTTTGGTCAAATCCCTCAAGGATTTCAGAGTATATGTTCTACATTCAAATATTTTTGCATATGTCCTTTCAGCCTCAGTGAAAGAGATACTTATCTATCCTGACATATATGGGAAGAGGAGTAAATGGATTGCTAAAATTTTGGAATTTGACCTTGAAATGAAGCCCACTAAATTAGTGAAAGTCCAAGGTTTATCCAGGTTGCTGGATGAATCAAATTGCAAATCTTTAGGGGTTAATTTCATGAACATAAAGTCAGAAAATCAGCAAGTTGAGTTTGCTAATAAAATCTCTCACGTCAGCCCAAATTTGGCAGAATGCACTTGGTATAAAGACATCATATATTTTTTGCAGAAGTTGCAGCCTCCTGGTGGTTTGGACAAGAACAAGGTGAGATATTTGAAGCTTAAAGAAATCCAATTTTGTCTCATTGATCATGTCCTATATTGAAAATATCCTCTAGGAGTTATTTTCACATGTCTAGATCCACAGGAGGCCCAAAAGGCCATGACTGACTTTCATGACAACTTATGTGGGGGCCATCAATTTTAGAGACCCACAACCTATAAGATCCCTAGAGCTGGGTATTTATGGCCTAGCCTTTTTACTGATGTTTGTGCAAAGATTAGAGCTTGTGTCAAATGCCAAAATTTTTCTGGAAAGAAACAACTCAAATCTTTGCCTTTGAATCCTATGGTAGTTTTTGGACCATTTCAGTAGTGGGGTCTTGAATTCATTGGGGAAATCCACCTAGCTTCAAGTGGCCAGCATAGGTGGATTTTGACTTCCACTGATTATTTCACCAAGTGGATAGAAGCCATTCCTACAAGGAATTCCTCCCACAAGGTAATCATTAGTTTTCTTGAGGATATCATGTCAAGATTTGGTTATCCACGAAAGATTGTTACTGACAATGTTGCCTCCTTCAAAGCTGAACCATTTATCAAGTTGTGTGAATAGTATGGGATTACATTAGTACATTCTACTCTTTACTACCCCAAAGGAAATGGTTTGGTAGATTCCTCTAACAAGAGCCTCATAAAGATCATCAAGAAATTGTTAGAAGACAACTAGAAAGCATGGGACTCAAAGATGAAATTTGACTTATGGGCTGATAGAGTTACAACAAAGAGGTCACTTGGTGTTTCCCCTTTTCAGCTTGTATATGGGGTTGAGGCTATCCTTCCTACTCAACTTGCCTTGCCTGTGGAAAAATTACTCTAGCACTACCAAGGAGAACTTGATGATATGGTTAGGAGGATACAAGAGCTATTAGAAGTACAATAGACTAGGGAGAAACTACTTGACAAAGCACAAGACCAACAATAGAAGATCAAGCAAGCATTTTATAAGAATGTATGCAAAGAATATTTCCAGCTGAGTGATCTAGTGCTCAAGTGGGATGCACCCAAGCAAGACAAAGGCAAACATGGTAAATTTGAAGTCTTGTGGATTGGTCCTTTCAATATTTCCAAGGTATTTTCAAATAACACTTATAAATTGCAGAACTTGGAGGATTATGAAGTTTTTGGTGGCCTTGTAAATGGGCACTTTATGAAGAAATATTTTACTTAAGCCATGATTGGCTTTCCATTAATTGTAAATATGAATTTTTCTTTTTTCTTTTCTGTTTGAATAAATGTCCCCATAGCCCTAGGATAAGACACTAAAGATGCTTGTTCTTGGCAACTCACAGGGAGCATGCCATCCCCTATGGAGTCAATGTTATCACATGAAGTTGCTAAGGGTCACATGTAGTTGTTGTTTAGACCTAAGTCTGCACCCCTTCCCTATATCTCTCTTTTCCGCATAGCTTCCTAGAAAATTTTCCTCTTCTGGTTGATAAAGTTGGTTTCCCTTTTGTTCAATGACTTGGTTTTCCTTAGTGTCTTTCTTGACCGATTCTTTGAACACAGTTTTCCTTTTTTTCTTGAAGGATAAAAACATATCATGATTTGGTTCAAATTACTGGTCATCTTTTTTTCCATTGATTGAGCTCACAACAGATCATCCAAGTCCTTTGTTTGCAAAGGAAACAACCATGAGCACAAAATGCATCATTCAGAGAAGTCAATTTCAGACTTGAAATACAAGAAAATAGACAGTTTCAATTTTCAATGGTGGAGATCCCATGAAAAATTCAGATTGACGACTCTTATGCATTCAGAGTTTCAATGTATCACAAGGATTAATGACCAGACAAAATCCCCGAAGTGCCGAAATGCCAAAGCATGCGACACTCATCCGCTGAGGACACATGGCATTCATTTGAGGCCACCACATCACTCCAGGCCCGTACTACTCTAGGAGAACTTCATGCTTCAAAATCCAAAACTTTTGAAACCCGAAGTGTCGAAGCATGTGGAAACCATCAGTTGAGACATGTGACACTTATTCTTTGAGGAAACATGGCATTCATTTTAGGCCACCACATCACTCTGGGCTCGTAATACTGCAGTATAACTTCATGCTTCACAATCCAAAAATTTTGAAGCTTGAAGTGTCGAAACATGTGGAAACCATCAGTTGAGACACGTGGCACTCTCATCAGTCATGACAAGTGGAACTCATTCTAGGTCATTTGGTTGCGTCATTCACCCATTTCCACGTGACAGGTTTCACCCTTCTTTCCATAAAACGTCAGCCCAATGACGTCAGGCCACCACGTCAGATTCAAGAGATCTTCCTCCGGAAGGTATTCCTGGTCAACATCCAAACCTCTCGAACACCAAAATTGGCACCATCTATAAACATGGTTAAAATGATCCTGGAGTTGGTGGACGGATAAACTTTAGCAAGGGTGTTAAAGTAGTAGGTTTACCTAGATCACATATTGCAACAAGATCGACGACCACACTTCATTGCAGAGATAGAACATGCTCAAATGTTAAAATCCTAGAGCGGTCCCGCAATCGAAACCACGGTATAGATAGAGAGGTATGTGGCAGTTGGTGGTGGATTGTGGGAGTCGGAGTGGTGTGGATCCAAACCGCCCTTGAAAACTTCCGCAATCATGTGCTTATATGGGGTCTAATCCAAGAGAAGTGAGTGGCAACAAGACTAGGCGTTCCCATTTCACAGATTGCAACAAGATAGATGACCACACTTCATTACAGAGACAAAAAGTGCTCGAACATTAACATCCTAGAGCAGTCCCATAATTGAAAACATGGTATAACTAGAGAGGTATGTGGAAGTTGGTGGTGGATTGCAGGAGTCAGAGTGGTGCGGATCTAAACTGCGTTTGACAACTTCCACAATCACATGCTTAGATAGGGTCCAATCCAAGAGAAGCGTGTGGCAAAAAAAATAGGCGCTAAGCAAAATCATCAAAGGAAAGTCATGAGGAGAAGTAGAACGCTAATAGACCATGACTAGTCCATCACAAAGAAAATAGGAAGAAGGGTAATATGAACTGACCATTACAATCATAGGTTTTGAATTCATTTCTTCCTGTTGACTTTGATGGTTTGGAGGGAAACAAAGATCAACAGGTGGCATTTGGATATCAACATAGGATCTTGGAGGACATATGGAACTAGAGAAGATGTGCCCAAGAAGAAAGACATATCATTCATTTTTTGTTAGAATGGTTTCCAACAGACTCCTTGATTTTAACAGTTTGTTAGATCTATTGATATAGATGTTAGACTTGTAGCTTTTTGCTAAGAATCCTAGGATAGGAAGGCCAACTCACACCCCTAGTTGTTTTCTATTGTTTTGATTAAAAATACATCAGATGAATGATATGAGAGGATTGTATGGTTGAGCATAGCTCCCTTTTTTGTAATATTTTGACTAAACAAAGTTGTTCTCTGGTTATGCACGAGACTTGAGACATTTTAATTAATAGAAGTCAGTTTCCTTTCATCATCTTGTTTCTTTTATTATGAAATTCTCATGTTTGGATGATCCATATGAGATGTTATGGTTTTTTTATAATGGATGCTTGATTATAATACTGCTATGAATGTTTTTTAGTGTTTTAAACTTTAAGTGCAAGAAGTTATTGTGACTGAGATTTTTTTCTCCTAGCTGCTTGAAGACCCAATGCTTATAGCAGACCTATCCACCTTCCTCACTAAGTCTTCCTTCTATTCACCTTTATCCTTAAACCACTGACTAAAATTAATTAAAACCTCATTTTATTATGCATTCTAGCCCAGATTTCTGGGTTAAAACATTCTTATGCTGACCTTTCTCCATTTGACCTTTAATCATTAATTTACATTCACAAACCTTTTGATGGGTATTGGGCTTACCCTCTTGCTATGTGAGGGTGATTCTTAGTGCTAACAGTTTTCATAAGTAAAGTGGATACATGAAGGATGAAACCTTCAATTTCGGGGAAGATGCATGAAAATAGTAGCAATGATCAATATACTAGAATCTACAACATAGCTTACATCCCCAACAAAGTCAGTGCAGAACAACTTAATCAACATAATGAGTTCAAATATTCAATATACATTATGTATTCATCACATTTTCTTTAAATTAATCCAAAATACATTAATTCAAAGATAAAACTATAAAAAAATATTTGAATTTTCCATCAAGTACTAATAGTTTGGAAATGTTTAGGTATATTAAGGGCTATTAAGTAACAATAATAAACAAAATAGGTATGAAAGGAAGAACAATATTGGAAAATTATGGGTATAATTTTGTTGGAAGACCACACATTCAGACACAAACTTTTGAAGATAAATTTTAAGACCTTCCCATAAAAAATCCTTCTTGATCACGTGGTAAGGTTTAAATAACCTTGGAATTCCTCCTATATGATAAGTGTGTAGTTAAAAAAGGACCTTCTGCTTGAGTTGAGAATTCTTGCATAAATATAGGAAATCACGATACCATAGAAAATCATTCTTCCATAAAACATTATCTAATGCACTGGGATCCTATTGTAGTTGTTTAATGATCATACATACCTAATTATCTTGCTTCCATTCCATCCTTGCTTCCAATCAGATTGAGGAATAGAAATAACACATAATGAACCCTTTGTTTCTTTTTCTTTCCTTAAAAGTGCATCTGCCACAATATTATGTTTTCATTTCTTGTAGATAATTTCAAATTCATAACCTAGCATATTTGTAACCCATTTTTGTTTATCATATGAATATAATAATTTCTCCAAGAAGTACTTAAACCTAGCATGATCCATTTTTACTTTGAAATTTCTTCTTAGTAGGTAAGGGTGTCATTTCTTAATTGCATATAGTATGGCCAGAATTTCTTTTTTATAAATGAGTTTGAGTAATATTTTTCTTTTAAGTTGGATAATTTAAAATCAAAAATTCCTTCTTGCATTAAAAATGCACCAATTCTATGGCCTGAGGCATCACACTCCACAATAAATGTTTTGGTAAAGTCAGGTGTGTCTATGACAGGAGTTGTACAAATAACTTCCTTAAGTTTTTCAAAATATTTGGTTGCTTCTTGAGTCCAATAAAATGATTCCTTCTTTAATAATGTTGTTATAGGTTCCATTATTTGACCATATTTTCTTGAAAAACTTGTGGTAATATCATGTCAATCCTAAGAATCCTCTAAGTTTCTTCAAGTTTTTGGGAACTAGCCATTCCCTCATATCTTTAATTTTGTTAGGATCCATTTTACACCTCCATGATATACAATATGACCCAAATATTCCACTTCTTGAACCCCAAAGTCACACTTGGAAGGATTTGCATAAATTTGTTTCTCTTTCAAAAGTTGTGATAATTTATCAACATGTTGTACATTCTTTTCCCAATATTTTTTGTAGATTAGTATGTCATGAAAACATACCGACAAAAAATTTCTAAGGAAGAGTTTGAAAATGGAATTCATCAAGATTTGAAATATTGATGGTGCATTAGAAAGTCCAAATGAAATAACCAAAAAATCATAATGACCTTCATGTGTTCTAAAGGATATTTTTGGAATGTCCTCTTACCTCATTTTGATTTGATGATATCCCAAACGAAGATCCAACTTGGTAAAAAAAAATAATCCATACAATTCATCTAATAATTCATCATTGAAAGGAATAGGAAACTTATCTTTGATGGTCATTTTGTTGAGTTGTCTATAATCTGGACACATATTTTATGGTCCATTTTAGAGCCCTAAACAAATTATTTTGGCTTTCCATAGTCAAACAATAGATGGAATCATATTTTTATGGCATAATGTGTAGTAATAAAAAATACCTTTCCAACGGTCTATCATGCACCTAAAACGAATGTCGTATGCAAAAGATATGACCTTAGGAAGTTGAGGTACCAACTTACCCTTCGAGGCCCACATAAATTTTGGCGTTTCATATCCTAGGGTTAGATTTTTGGATGTATAGGGTTTTAGCCTTCGGGAGTAATGTTAAAAATGCCTCTGGAGCCTCATTGTAATCATTATTCTTATATAGATGCACGTAGCAACCACATCTCTTGTCAGATATAGATACCACCATTCGAGCAAGTTGTTTCTAGTTCTGCAGTTTTATAGTTTCAATCTATTTTATTTATTCAATAGAAGTTATTGTTCACTGGATATCTGTTGTTGTTCTCTGTATCTCTGTGTTATTGTATCTAGTCTATTAGTCCTTTCATTTTGCTCATAAGTTTAGATCAGTGGTATCAGAGTGGTCTGCTCTTCGTTTATTTTTCTTCATGCATGTCCCTGAGAAGATCTGGGTACACAAATTTGGGGATCAAACCAGTCGATCCTTTACAAGATCGGCCATGCCAAGACCAACAAAAACCCATGGGGTACAAGAAGAAATATGATGGAGCATGAGATCCTTTTAAAATGTTGCTCGAGGAAGCCCTTGCGCGACAAAGGGATGAAATGATGGACAACTTTGCACAAATCCTTTGGCGAATACCCATAGGATATGCAAATTCATCAAGTGGACATGCAACCCCCTTCAAGGTACAAGTACATTTTTATATTCCATTATTTGAAGGAATGATAGATGTGGATGTTGTAGATAAATGGTTGAATCTTCTCAAAGGGAATTTTTCGGTCCACAATTTTTTCCGAAAGGGAAAAGATTACTTTTTCACTCCTCAAGGTCATTCCCCATGTTAAAGACTGGTGGGATACTTACTCTAAGAAAAGGTCCATAGAGTAATATGAAATATTTGTGGTCTCCCCCACATGGTATTCCTTTAGGGATACCATTAAAGAACAATACTACCCTGTTGGAAGATACGAGGACCAATACACAAGATGGACCACACTGCGTTAGGAAAGGGACCAGACACTACTGGATTTCACCAATATTTTCCATACCCTGAGCACCAAATTGGGTATCAAAGACTCTAAATGACATATGGTGCTCAAATACCATGTCTATCTTCATAGATACATTCAAACAAAAATGGATTTTCTGGACATCGTATCATGAGGTGCGACTTATAGATATGTTGTTAAGATCGAGATGAAATTTAAGAAGAGGAGACGCACATTTGGAACTGCAAATTCCTCACAGATGAAGTAGATAAAAGGCATCCCAAAACCAAAAAACAAGGGATAGAGAAAAGATGTCCACTCTTAGGACAACTAGTCCAAGACACAACCCAATAATGGTAATCAGAAGTCGAAGAATGACATGGGAAAATGGTGTGAATACCATAAAATCCCTTGGCACAACACCAAAGAATGTCACTCCAAGAAGTCACGGGTGGCCGAGCTGAAAGCTTCCAAGTCAGAGGAATATTCTGACTCCGAATCAAATCCAGAAAGTGGGAAGCAGATCATCAATTTCGAACCTAGTTCCATTTTCTCTACCACCAAAGTCCAACCAAGCGAACCATAACAACCAGAGGAAGGGGAACGCCTCTTTGAATCACAGATATGGGTAAAGGGGACTCCACTACATTTCATTATCGATAGAGATAGTAAGAAGAAAATGATTTTAGCAGAGGTTTTCGAGCAACTGGACCTACAGATACCACCACACATGCATCCCTACACCATTGGCAGGATTCTCCAAGGATGAGATCTTCACGTCAGCCAATAGTGTCATCTACTCTACAACATCAAGCCCTTCAAAGACGAGGTATTATGTAATATTTCTCCCCTTGAAGTTTGTGATTTTATTTTAGGCCAACCATATTTGTGGAAGTGACATGTTGTGTATGATCCTAGACCTCGTAGTGTTATTATTACTTTGGGTAGACAATTGTACAGGATACCAAAGGTAGCACCGCCTACTGCTATTTCTTTAATCTTTTCTAAGAAATGTAACAAGGTCATTTCACAGACCAAGAAGTTCGTATTCTTTGTGATTTGTGCTCATAGTAAGCAGAAGGTCGCCGCCACATCCATGACCTCTACACAAAGCCTCTATTTGCAGTAGAAGTAAGTGGATGGGTTCGTGGAAGAGTATAGATACATCTTCTCCTCACCCACCGGGGTACCGAAACACTTCCAAGTCAAACTTCCAATTGATCTAACCCCTAGTTCCCCGCTACCTAATGGACCAGTCTATCATTGCTCGCTAATGGAAAATGATGAAATTAAGCACCAGATCCAAGAGATACTTCAAATGGGGAACATACGACCCAAATCCTCCCCTTGTGGAAGCCCGATTATATTGGTGTAGAAGAAATATGGGACTTAGCATCTCTGCATTGATTACAAAGCATTAAAAAAAATCATAGTCAAGAACCGATATCCAATTCCCCGAATTGATGAACTTATTTACCAAATCAAGGGGGAAAAGTTCTTCAAAAAGATTGACCTAAAGTTTGGCTACCACCAAGTTCCCATCGAACCAACTGATGTATGGAAGACAACTTTCAAATCTAAAAAAGGTCTCTTCGAATGGCTCGTCATGCCCTTTGGCTTAAAAAATATACCAACAACTTTCATGAGATTGATGGATGATGTCTTCAGAACCTTCACCAACTATTTTGTGGTGGTGTATCTGGATGACATCCTCATCTTCAAAAGAACTTGGGAGGAGCATATTCAGCATATTCAACAGGTTTTTGGAACTCTTTGGCAACATAAGCTATATGACAACTTGGAAAAATGATCCTTTGGCATAAACAAGGTCCAATACTTGGGCTACATTGTTGATGAGCATGTGGTACATGTGGATCCAACTAATATCCAAGTCATTCATGACTGGCTAGCCACAACCACACTAACCGAGCTTCAAATCTTCTTGGGACTTGCCAACTTCTACCAAAGGTCAGTGTTGGGATTCTCCCATATTTCATGGGCCCTCAGCCAAGTAACCAAGTGTGGTGGCAAGGAAAAGTTCACATGGGTGCAGACACAACAAAAATCATTTGATGATCTAAAGCATCGCTTGTTCTCATCTCCAATACTTTCCTTACCTGATCTGGAACAACCATTCGAGATTGAGAATGATGCCTATGAATATGTTGTAGGTGAATTTCTCACTTAGCATGGTCATCCAGTAGCATACCATAGTGAGACACTCTCAGATACTGTTCGGAAATACCCCACCTATGACAAAGAAATGCATTCCATTGTGTAATCCTGTTGTCAATGGAAATATTACATTATGGGAAAGGAGACAATCATCCACACTGATCACAAGCCTCTACAGTTCATATAAACACAGAGGAAGTTTCATAACGACTGCCATCGAAAGTGGTCCACATACCTACAATAGTTCCATCTCAACATTAAGTATAAAACAAGGAGTACAAATCGTGTCCCTGATTACCCGAGTCACTCTCCTGTTGCTGTATTCACCACAATGCTCCATTCCTATGGGCATGAGGCATCTAAGTGGCCCCAACTTTATCAGTGTGACCCTGAATTCACCACCACCTATAAGCTCTTGGGTACATGAGAGAATGCCACCGATTTTCACATTTAAGATGGATTGTTATAACATTTGAGCCACCTTTGTGTTCCCACAAGTGAGCATGCAAAGATGATTTAGGAGGCTCACTACAGTAAGATGGTAGGACAGTTTGTCATGGAGAAAATTGTGGTCATTCTATAGAAACATTTTTATTGGCCAAAACTTCGACAAGATGTCAAAAAATATATTATATCTTACACTGCATGTGACATTTCCAAGCCAACCATCAAGAAGAAAGGATTATACATGCCTCTTCCTACTCCCGAGAGTCCTTGGGAATATATATCAATGGATTACATGTCTGTCCTTCCATCCACTAAGAATGACAATGAATGTGTATTTGTGGTGGTTGATCGGTTTTTGAAGATGACCATTATCACAGCTTGCAATAAGAGCATCATAATGACAAACACTGCCAATATCTTCTTCAAATGGGTGTGGGTCCATTTTGGGATACCACAAAACATCACCTCAGATTGGGACAACTGATTCCTCAACACATTTTGGTCGAGTCTCTGGACACTATTGGACACCAAGCTCACTAAATCCACTTCTTTCCACCCCCAAACCGATGGCCAGATAGAGGTCGTCAATCAGATGATTTTGCACATCCTACACTTGTACAACCCTAAACATCTACGTACATGGGATGAGAGTCTTCCCTATGTTCAACACAACTACAATAGGGATCTCCATGGCTCCACCGGCCATAGCTCATTTCATGTGGGGATGGGATTCCAACCCTTGGGTCCCATTGATGTTGCACTACCTTTTACAACCACATAGGAAGAATCTTCCCATGTTTATTATGAGGTCGACAAAGCCACTGTATTAATTGAGAGGATTGAACACATCCACCAACAGGTCCATGAGATTTTTCAAAAAGTCAATGCTAAGTACAAGAAACGCCATGATAAACACCATGAACCACACCAGTTTTAGGTGGGAGACAAGGTATGGTTAAAATTGCAGAAAGAACACCTTACAGGGACCCATTAGAATATCTACCCACTTTTCTATGGGCCTTACACTATCACCAAAGCTATGGGTAGCAATGCTTTTGACCTCAACACTCCACCCTTCATTGGCTTGCACCGAATGTTCAATGTGGACCTCCTTCAGCCATATTTCCCACCATTATTTGACACCTTAGATATCACAGAACAATTGACACCAACATAGCTCGACCCTGAATACATGGAACAAGGATCCATCGATCATATCATGGACACATAGGTTAAGGGAACTTGCTAGCAAAGGATCCATGTTTATCGGGTTTTTAAGGCAGGGCAACTCCTACAGCAAGGCAAGTGGCTCACCCGAGGCCAAATTCAACAGAATTTTCCTCACCTGATGGGGGCACTCAATGCAATGGATACCATTTCTTTCTAAGGGGGGAGGACTGATCCAGGTGGATATTGGTGGCCACCCACTTTTTCAAACTGGCTCCTCTTGACAACTTTTAGTTCAACACGTTCTTCTGTAATTATTTGTAATTGTGGGTTCTACACTTATGGGGTTGTATGAATCCCTACACAACTTCCAGGTGTATATTTGTGGCTTCCCACCTAATCAAACTAGCTTATTTTGGAATTTTTCATGTCAGTACATTTTTATGTACTTCTAGGTCCGTTTTGGGGACTTAAACATTTTTTTTTGGCTTGCCATAGTCAAACTATAGATGGAGTCAGAGTTTGATGACATAATGTGTATTTCTCAAAAATACCTTTCTAATGGGCTATCACGCGCCTAAAATGGAGGTCGTATGAAAAAGTTATGACCTCGGTAAGTTGAGGTACCAACTTACCCATCGAGGCCCACATAAATTTTGGTGTTTCATCTCCTAGGGTTAGGTTTTTGGATGTCTATGGTTTTTTCATTCACATTTAATGTTAAAAATTCCTCTGGAGCCTCATTGTAATCATTGTAATCATACATATGCACGTAGAAGCCACATTTCTTCTCAGAGATAGCTACCACCATTCAAGAAAGTTGTTTCCAGTACTACAATTTTATAATTTCAGCGTTTTTTATTTATTCAATAGAAGTTATGTTCACTGGATTTTTGTTGTTGTTCTCTGTATCTCTGTGTTATTGTATTAAGTATGTTTTTCCTTTTGTTCCTCTCATAAATCTGGATCAACTTGTGCTTATACTAATAGGGGGGTGAATCAGTATAATATACTTTGAACTTTATTTAACCATTCATCCATCATTTATTTGCACATATAAACTCAAATCACAATGCACATAATTTAAAGTGGAAACCCTTGCTGGAGAAAACCACAAATTATCTTTATAAATGTTCATATGCACCAACCTATTGTTACAAATGATCTAGGCATAAACCTACTAGAGACACCAATATCCTCAGTTGAGCACCAACTCAACAAGATATTGTGTAGGCACCAACCTACTGGAGACACCAATATCCTCAATTGAGAACCAACTTAGTAAGACCTACATAGGAATCAATCTAATATATTCATACACAAATAACTACTGACTTCATTTGCATGTTTCATACTTCATGTATTTGACAACAACATCATACCCTTAACTTTCATGTTCCAGTGCATCTCCTTGCTTCATACCCCAAACATAGCTTCAAACCCTAGTTAGATTTATCCTTCATTCCCTAGTGTACCTCATAGAATAATTCCTAGAATATAATTGCATATTGCAACATCACAACATCAATACATCATGCTTTGTAGCATCATAGACCTTAGTCCTTCATAGCACACCCTTAAAAATCCAAGAAAACTCCTTTTGCACCTTTAGACCCCAAAAATACTCTCCAACTTCTCTTGCATGCCTCAGATCTCTTGTGCACACCTCAGACTTTATATTCTTGCGTATATGCTCTTCAAATGAACACATCTATCCTATATTTATAATGTTTCTATGCTTACTTTTAGGGCTGATCTATAAATACTAGATGGGCTGACTTGAACTTTCTAGCTCGATTTTCTGACAGAAAAAATTATATCTCCTCATTCCTAAGGAGTTATAGGGAGTTCCATATACTGTTGAAAAGGTCTCAAAAGAATATTTCCAACCATATAACCTACTCTCCCATTTGAGCCAGGTATTTAGAGTAAACATTTCTTCAAATATAGGGTATCGAAACTGAGCATCAAAAACCCAAAAACAATATCCATCTTGCAATATTTATATTAGACATATGTACTCTCCCCTTGTCTTTGAAATCAATGACAACAATATTATCACCTTATAGGGTTTCCCTTGGACACCTCAAAGCTCAATTTCCTTTCCTTCTGAGGAAAATCACATAAGAAGATCTTGAAAATTAAGGGCCATTATTCCCAATGATTGTAACCATTGGACCCCTAATACAACATCAACAACATCCATTTGGATGGAAATCACAGGAATATCCAATAAATAATCCCCCATATTGAGATTAATACTATGGCACTTCCAAGATAAATTTATGGTACCTCCATCTATAATCATTTCTTGAAACTCTGGTGCTGAAAATACAAAGAAATTGAGATATTTTTCTAATTTGTAATTGATGATGTTATGGGTACTACTAGAATCAATCAACAATGTTACCTTTTTCTTTTTGATGTATCCTTGTATCTATATGGTTTTTGGAGTAATTATGTTGGCCAATGCATGACAAGATATTTTTGGAGTAGTTTCTTCTAGATCTAGATCTTGTGATGGTTCCAATTCTTGATCTTCTTCCTCTTCACAGTCTATGTAGAATGATTTCTTCTCACCTAATTTATGCCACTTACTGTACTCGCTATCAAAATTGAAACATATGACCTTTTATCTTCGTTCATCCATTTGTTTGTAGATTTTAACATTGTACAATATTTACTGCAAATAAATTTTTAGTAAAAGAACAAAAAATATAGAATGAAAAATACAAACATTACATAGATGTTTTTCCCTTGGAAACCCAAACCAAGAAAACCATCATATTCTATATTCATTCATAGTGATACATTGTTTACAATAAAATATAAATATAGGATCCAATGACATCCAAAACCCTAACCCAATGACTTGTATTAGTCAACAACCCTAATTCCTTAACCGGAAATAGAAAACCATCGGCAAAAAACCATGTGTTGAAAAACCACCCAAAAATGGACATGAAAATTGAGGCAAAAATGTGACACATTTCTTGAGGAAAAAAAAAATTCTTGAGGGCACTACCCCCGAACCCCTACATGCCCAAAGCAACATAGACACTACTACTCATGCAAATAATATAACACATACCCAACATTCTCCCACTTGTTGTTTTCTTTGCATACAAGGGGTTACAAGCTTACATAGTCAACAATCCAGGGAAGCAATGGCCATGGATCCTCTACACCAAGAGAATTTCTCAGTGCTCATAGATTTTGTTAATGAACTTGAAACATTCTTCAAAGTGTCCACCTTCATCAACAACACTTTCTTTTCTTCAACCATGTCTCTCACAAAGTGATATTGAATATCAATATTCTTTGTCTTTGAATGATAAGTCAGGTTCTTCACCAACAAAATTGCACTATGACTATCACAATATATTCTTACATCTTGCTGTACCAAACCAATACCTGAACATAATATTTGTAAGCATATTTATTCCTTGCATGAGTGGCTGTCATGTATTCAACTTCTATAGTTGAAAGTGCCACTACAACCTGCCTTTTTCTCATCCAACTTATCGATCCTCCAAACAGGTTAAACACATACCCACTTGTAGATCTCCTACGATCTAGATCTCCAGCCTAGTCTACATATATAAATCCATGTATATCCAACACTTTTTCCAATTCTGATCTTCCTTGGTAGCACAATCCATAGCTAACAGTGCCACGGAAATACTTGAAAACCCTTTTTACTGATGTCCAATGCTCCTTCCCTGGTTTTGACATATAACTGATCAAAACTCCCACTATATGTGCAATGTATGGTCTAGTACAAACCATTTCATACATCAAACTATCAACTACACTCGCATATGGAACACAAGACCTTTCCTCCTCCTCTTCATGTTTCTTGGGACACCGATCCACATATAACTTTACACCAACATGAATAGGAACCTTGATTGGTTTACATTCTTTCATATTAAACCTCTACAATATTGTCTCGACATATTTTCTCTGATTTAACCAGAGTTTCCTCTTTTTCTGATCTCTTTTAATTTCCATGGCCAAAATGAAATTTGAAGCACCGAGATCCTTCATGTCAAATTTAGTGGACAACTGAGTTTTCACATACTTGATAATCTCCTTGTTGTTTCCTATCAGCAACATGTCATCCACATACAAGACCAAATAAATCAAATGATCACCAATTAATTTAAAATACACACAATGATCCTCTTTGCTTCTTGTGAAGCCAAGTCCCAGCATACACGTATCAAAATTTTGATACCACATCCTTGGTGATTGTTTTAAACCATACATGGAATTTTTCATCTTGCATACCAACTCCTTCTTTCCCTTCGCAACAAATCCTTTTGGCTGCTTCATATAGATTTATTCTTCTAGAACCCCATGTAGGAATGCTATCTTCACATCCATCTATTCTACTTCAAAATCAAATGCACCCACAACAAATAACATAAATATTATAGAAGTTAACTTGGCAACAGGAGAAAAAATCTCACCAAAATCAATTCCCTCAACTTGGGAATAACCCTTTGCTACTAATCGAGCTTTGTATTTCTCCACTTTTCCTTCTGCATTCAACTTATTTTTGAATACCCATTTGCTGCCAATGGGATTTTTTCCAGTCGAAAACTCCACTAGATCCCAAGTGTCATTCTTATCCAAGGCTTTCATTTCTTCATCCATGGTCTTTTTCTAGAGCTTTCCATCCTCTGAATCCACTGCCTCCCTGATAGTTCTAGGATCATCATCAATAATAGACAAAGCAAAATTTGAATGGAAATCAGATGGAGTATACCTTTCTGGTAGCCTTCTTTCTCAAACCGATCTCCTCAATACTGGAGTATGATGATCTTATTCTTATGATTCATGTTCTTCTATAGAGTCTGATTCATCATCCTTTAAATCAAACTCTATTTTATTTGGTTCTTCCTTACTTGGTAGGACTTTTGGTTTAACGACATCCTTCATTTCTCTAAATACCACATCTCAGCTATACACTACCTTATTAGTTTCTAGTTTCCAAATCTTATAACCTTTGATACCATCTTTATATCCAATAAATATACACTTTTCATCCTTCTTATCTAGCTTACTCTTGTTTTCCTTTGGAACATGAACATATGCATCACAACCAAATACCTTGAGATGTGTGCAAGAAGGTTTCTTACCAGTCCATACCTCTTGTGGAGTCTTGTCATCCAATGTTGATGAGGGTGATCTATTGACTAGGTAACATGCAATACCCATTTCCTCTGCCCACAATTCTTGCCCTAACCCAACACCACTGGGCATGCACCTTGTTTTTTCCATCAATGTCATGTTCATCATTTCTGCAACTCCAGTCTGCTGAGGTGTATATGGAGTAGTCTTCTTCCTTGCTATACCGCACTTCTTACATAATTATTCAAATTCATTCTCGCAGAAATATCCTCCATTATCTGTCCTCAACACCTTAATTATTTTCTTCGTTTGATTCTAAACAAGAGCCTTAAACTCTTTAAACTTGTCAAATACTTCATATTTCTTCCCGAGGAAATATATCCAAGTATTACTCGATAAGTCATCTATAAATGAGACATAGTACATAGATTTTAACAATGATGGGACTGACACAGGTCCAAAACATCACTGTGAAATAGCTATAAAATTCCTTCTTCCCTTGTTGCACTAGAGGGGAATTTTACTCGATTATGCTTCCCATATACACAATGTTCACATAAATCAAAATACAGAGAGAATTTAGACATACCTTCAACCATACCTTTACCGTGTAGTAGGCGAAGACCCTTCTCTCTGATATGCCCCAATATTTGATGCCACAACATAGCCTTTTCTCTAGACATTGTAGGATTTCTTTATTCTTCAAATCTAATATCACGAACAATGGAACTATTACACCCATCACTAATAGTGTTTCCTTACATCTTATACATAGTTCCAAACCGAACTCCCTTCAACAACACCATTGCTCCTCGAACCATCCTACAAGTTTCCTTTTCAAATATTTTTTTTACCCCTGCATAATCCATTTTGCTTACATAAATCAAATTTCTGGCCAATCCTTGGATGTGAAGAAAACCAAGTAGTGTTATAATCCTTCCATCTATGACCCTCAACTTGAATTTTCCTCGACCTATGATTCTGGTTGTCGAGTAATCACCTAGGAAAACATTACCTCCATCATACCTTTCATATTCACAGAACCACTCCCTGTGGGGAGTCGTATGAAAGGATGCACCTAAGTCAACCAACCATGCCTCATGATATGCATGTGTGCTTTAAGAAGCTAAGTACGCATCCCCTCCTTCTTCATTGGAGGTCTTTTCTTATGTAGAAGGAGATTCGTTAGATCCCTTATTTTTCTCAACTTTGGATATACATTGCTTCTTGTAGTGCCCTTCTTTTCCACATCTCCAACATACCTTTACAAAATTTCTGGGAGATTTAGATCTACCCTTAGAATTAGATCTCCCACTTGAGAACTTACATCTATTTCTTTTCTGGGAGTGTCCTCTTGCAAATAATGTGTCTGTACTCTATCCTTCCATATTCTTTAGTCTCATCTCCTCTGACAACAAGGATGAGACCACTTCATCAAACTTCAAGTCAGTTGTATTACTACCTATGGACACAACGAGAATATCCCACAAGTATGGTAAAGAACACAATAAACAAATGAACTTATCTTCATTTGAAATTTTAATCTCAATAGATACTAACTGACTTACCACAGTATTGGAGGCATTCAAATGCTCTGCCACCGAGTCTCCATTTCTCATCCTTAGTTTATACAAATTATTTCTTAGGAATAGTTTATTTACTAGGGACTTAGACTGATACAAATTCCCAAATCCTTTCCCTCTATGATTCCTAATTTGGGAAGTTCGGGACTCAACCATACCCTCTAGTCAAGGTTCTCCAAATATCTAGGTCAAACAAGACTTTGAGACCTTGATAGTCTCACCTCTTAATCAAACACATGCCCTTCTAGATTCTGGTGCAGGCCTTATGATACCCATGACCTTCTACTTCGTGCTTTCATGAAGTCTTAGATTTGGCATTGGCCCCTCCTTAGATGTGACCTTGGGCGATGACCTCACACAAATAAACAATTGTGGGTGCGACAAAAGGCGGTTTGAAATAAAACTACTTTTTGGCCCGCAATTCTCGTCGAGATTCCATGTGTCCTTTCTCCAAAACTGGGATTTGTATTGCGACCTGCCCTCAACTTTTTAAACTTCACGCACCTTCGATCCCTGTAAGGCTATGGGACCATTGATATCTCAATATTGATGGTATTGTATGAACTGAGGGTTCATATCTGCCCCTCCTAAATAAATGGATGTGATATCCTTTACGATTCTAGACTTCAGACTTTTCAAGTCTCAAACCCTTCTTTTATCCATACCTCAATCTTCCTGAGTTGATGATCTGCAGACATCTGTCCTCCTAAATCAATGACCCTGCTTCTACTTCCAGTGTTTGACCTTTCAACTAGATCAATGGTCATGTGGCCCTCTTCGTGATCAACGGTCGAGATCTCCTTTGGGTCTCCAGACTTCTGAGATCTCAAATCTCAAACTTCACCCTTTCTCCCAATGGCTTTTATTCAAAGGATATAATCCTCTGACGTGTCTCCACTTGATCTGACGATCAAGGATTACTTTAGGTATTTACCCAGATTCCATGGAGTTATGACACCTATCCTCTAGATCTGATGATCGAGGTTTTCTTCGGGTCCTTACCCAAAGTTCACAGATTTACGCCACATCTCCTCTAGATCCGACAACTATGAATTATTTCAGGACTTTACCTGGAGTCCACAGATTCACGCCATGTCCCTTCTTAATCTGACGACTATGAATTACTTCGGGACTTTATACGGAGTCCACTGATTCATGCCATGTCTCTTATGGATCAGATGGTCCATATTCACTTCGGACAATCCGACAATGGAGATTTACTTCAGACGATCTGACGAATGAGATCTACTTCGAATGATTTGACAATTGAGATTTTCTTCAGCTCTCTGACTCTTCGCACTTATAGAGTCTCCAATCTCAATTGAAAACTCTTGCACAGATTTCCCCAGAGTCCACGATCTGTCACCACGTGTTCCTTATCGATCTGGCAGTCCAGATTCACTTCGGGTCTTTGGGGTTCGGGAATCTCAACTTTCAACTAAAAACCCTCAAACAGACTCCTCCGGAATCTGCGTCCCGTCACCACATCTCCTCCTTGATGATGGACGATCCCAAATTACTTTGGGACTTCTAAACTTTGGTAAGTTCTCTTCTCCTATGTGTGCAAAGTGCTAAGGTTCATGCACCTTTCTTAGATCAGAGGACTGTTGATCCTTGGCATTGTCATCCAACGACCACTGTCTCTCCTCCTCCTAAGCTTCTGACTTACTTCGACCTAGAATATTTTCTAAGTGCTCAAAGGATTCAACCTTTTCTCCTCCTACGGGCCCGTCTCCTGGATTTCGTTTGCACTCCTAAAAGTGCTATCTCTTCTGAGATTTCTCTCCTTGAAGATTTCACCATCCCATGCTCTCCTTGCGTTTCAGGGGTCGTGTCAAACTCAGATCGAAGGTCAATGATGATCAATGGTTCATATAAATTGTGGAGCCCCAACATGTGTACTCTTTACCAGAGAGTTTGACCTCCACAATCTAGAAAGTGCTCGCTCGATTCTAGTCTAATCGGGATCGTTTTTCTTCCATCCCATCGAGATCAACGACAATGATGAATTGTGGGCCCTGAACTAGTGCATCTGCTATTTTCACCTTCGCGCTCCATAGAGATTCCCCACCCTCAATCTCCATTCATAGATCGACGATTCATAGCAATTGTGGGGTTCAACTTTACTATTGTGCAATTTGACATCTTGGAGCCTCGAGCTCCAAGGTTCCTAGACCTAGGTAGCATGGATATTCATATAACTCTTGGGATATAGTCTGCACTCTTAGTCATGTTTTTCATTAAGGGAATAGGCGCAAGTTCAATGTCTCCTAGACTATTGGTCTGAAGGGAACACCTTCCCAATTCACAGAGCTTTAAGATCTAAATCAAGGAAAAGTAACTTGTGAGGTTACCAAAATGGTATCTATTCCCAGAGGCTTTCTCTTAACCTATTCATTCTCTTATACATTTATATTATTTATTATTATTAATGAATTATGGTATACTATCCTATTTATATTGGATATTCTCTGTGTGAATGAACTTTTGTTTGTCTCAATCCAACACTCTTTCCAATCCTAATCTTCCTTGGTAGCACAATCCATAACTAGTAGTGTCATGCAAATACCTAAAAACACTCTTTACTATTGTCCAATGATCCTTACCTGGTTTTGAGATATACCTGCTAAAAAATCTCATTTCATGTGCAATGTTTGGTCTACTTGTAATGCCCATGTTTTCCCCAACTTGTAAATATAATTATGTTATCGCTAAGAGAATATGGATAGATCTATCATGTGTGGATTTTGGAAACTGATAAACCTTTTCTAAAGAAGGTATTGTAATATTTTTGTTATTAAATAATAAAAAAATGAATTTTTTGAATAATTGTTGGAGGTGTTTCCAATATAGATTATGATGCACGAGAGGGAATGGTGAGAGGAACCAATAATGGTTGAGACAACCCCTACCATGCTAGTACTCTGCTTTGTTTAAAAATGCTTAGACCTAGAATAGTCCTTTGTTCTAGAGATTTTATTTACCAGTAAAGATGGTAGTTGAAAAGTATTTCTCAGAAATCAATGAGAGAATGGGAAGAGTACCCATCTAGAAATTTCTGATCTGACCCACAAATTGAGGGATTTAACCCACCAAAATATTGTTGGATAAGGAAAGAAGGAAAAGAAGAAAAGTGTGGGAAGAAGACAGAGGAGGTACATGAATGGGTATGGGGACCATTTTTTAGAAAGCGAAGAATGTGAATCTCTTTGGTTCTAAAGAGAACTGAGAAAATAAGTTGTTCTGGGTACGATAACTGTTGGGTAGTGTTTTCTAATCAAGATGATAAATGGGGTTGTAGAGAATTTGAGTGATTGAGTGAGCAATCAGAGCAGAACCTCTTTCTTGGCGGATAGAAGACTCAACTGCTAGGTTCCTATGGGAGAAGGAGAGTAACCTTCATCCCTTGTTTATTGTTGACCAAAAAGAAAAATTCCTCTCATGGAATCATACTCTGGCTAGGGGGTGGCCAGTTGTGAAAACACTAAGAGTCATTGTGCCTATGGTTGTGTGGAAAATGGTACACCCTTCAACAATTACAGCTCTTTTAATTTTCTATATAAGTATTTATTTGTCAAACTTTTGCAATGTTAAGTTCAAAAATATTGGAGAATGTGTTTCAAATCAATGTAAATCCAATTTTCTATTAAAAGTGCCCTAAGAAATTTAGGTGAAATTATGAGAATGTTATCGCTAAATTTCATTTTGATTTACAACCTCACTTCTTGATTGCATATTTGTAAAAGAGATTTCTAGGAGTGAATGTTGATGTTGATTGAGTTTTACAGTCCATCTTATGTGTTAATGGGGATGATTAAACAATTAAAATCCTCTACAAAACATCTGAAAAATAAAGAGGTTTTTTTTGCATAAGAATCTTCTTGATCTTAAGTTTTTCCTAAAGCTTTTATACCAGAAAATTTGAAGTATATCATATCTATATTTGGGCCTTAGGAAAATAACACAACTAGTGAAGAAAGACCAAGTACTCCAAAATAAATAATAAGAAAAGAATGAGAAATGAGAATTTAAATTCTTAATTGGAAATTAAATGAAACTTAGAATTTAATGCATTGTGATTAATTAAGTTTCATTAGAATTTGGTAAGAGAGGAAATCTTACCAAGAATTACACAGTAAATTTGATGTCCAGAGGGAAAATATTTGGAAATAGGAATTACTCCTTGAAAATAGCAAAGAGATGCACGTAAATAGAAGATTAGTAATTTTTGGTAAAAACATAGTTTTACCATGGAGTATTTTATTTCCAATAAATGTAATATTCTGGAAATGAAATTAAACAAATAGCTTTCATAAATTTATATATATGTAAATGTGTAATTTTATGTTTTATGGAAAAAGTTGAATGAATAGTAAAGTTTGGTAACTGTTGGTAAATTCCCAAATTTACCATTTAAATGTTCTAATCTTTGAATAATAAGGTTGGAAACTATTGTATTACAAACTAGAAATTCTTGCCTCGTGCATGAAAAATGGGAAGCTTGACATATTTCCCCCTTTTGTGCAAAGATTTTTTTTTTTCTCTAAGTTTCCTACTTTTAAGAATAATGCCCTGCACAAGCTACTCTACACTCCTAGAAGAATTTTGGTAAACATATTCTTTTTATTCATTAAAGGCTTGGGAAATACACTTTCCTCCTCTCTCTTAAACTATAAATATATATATTTATATTAATATCGATCCGTCGGAGTACAAAGAAAGGAGAAAACATTTGGAGTGTGACGACCAATGGAGTTTTAAACATTACAATATTAAATATTCATATTAAGACCCTTTCAGAGTCTATCCATTTGAGTGAATGGAAGGGAGTGTTTGAATAAAGAGTGAAGCTATCAGAGAAGTGGTGTGAGTGTTAAAAAGGTCCCACATATATTTTATAAAATTAAAGTATGCTCCTTTGTGATTGGCTGTCGGACAAACAAGAGGAGCACACACGTTTAGAGCACGAAGACCTTGGGGCGATGGCCTGAGTTGATACAATATTAAATATTATAATAATTTAACACAAATTCCTTTTCCTTTTCGTAGTTGACCATCAAAGTTGACCATAAGACAAACGAGAGGAGCACGTGTGATTAGACTCTGAAGAGTTCAGAGAATGATAGCTTGAATATTATAAGGTTATAAAATATATAATATTTCACGTGAAGGAGATTTGAATTACCTGAAATAATATATAATATTAAATATATTTTAATTCCTTTTCTTTCCCTATATATATATATATATATATATATATATATACACACACACACACACACATATGGAGATTTCGATGCGAAGTTGTAAGTCAGGGTATGTGATTTATATGTTAATCAAGGTTAATAAACCTAAATGTATTATAGTTTAATTAATTGTATTACAATATAATATAATTATGTGCTAATATAATTAATTAAATTATAACATAATCCTTACAAGAGTGGTATTTAAATTAATATCAAAACCCTTTTCGGGATGTGGAATTCCCAAGGGAAAGGGAAATAAATTAATTCCTCATTAATTAATAGGCCAGTATATTAGGCTAAGTAAAAATGTAGTTACGACAAGGTAATTAATTAGTGAAGACTATATATCCCTAATGAGGATTAAATAATTGAACACCGATGAGAGGTATTTTAAGAAAATATTGATTAAGTAACTTAATCAATTTATAGGAAATGGAGAAATGTTAATCTCTGGTCAAGTGAGCCTTTGTACACTATGGTGACATGAAACATTGTGATGGGTCCATGTGTCGAGTGGATATTATGCCACATGTCACATTAGGAGACAGGTACAGAGTGGAAGTAGTGACCAAGGTGGTAAGCGAGATTCAATCTCAGCCATAGATCTTTGAAGGTCCCACATAAGCTAAGTGTATCTAGAGCAGGAGAAGAGATTTTAACCATCATGCTAGTTGGTGACTTCAAAGTAATCGAAACCATTGGTGTTCCAACCTCACAGGATATTGGATCTGTAGGTTAGATCGATCAGAGTGTGTGTAGTTGAAGAGAGTCTATCGAAGTGGTTTTGGTGTGGGAAATCTACTAACCTTGATGAGAGGACTCTGATGAAGAAGAAAATTTTCGAACCAGTGGACGAGGGAATTAGATGGGTCAGGTGGTGAATTCCATGCCAGTACCATGTCATATGGAACTAGTGATGGGGAACCACATGGTTTCCACATGACACTACAAATGAAATCAATAAATGAAATTCTAGAAACTTGGGGAGACTATAACTTATGATCCAGAGATCAATTCTAAGCATAGTTAAAATCATTGGGAATATCTTGATGAGCATAAGACAATGGTAGCCTCTAGAAGAGGCTTTGATATGATTGAGGAAAAGTGAAAATTTAATACCCCATCCCTTAAAAAGGTACTTAGGGGGTTGGGTGTATTACACTAGTAAATACCATTTCATACATCAAACTACCAACTGCACTAGCATATGGAACCTAGGACATGTCGTCTTCCTCTTCCTGTGTCTTCAAACATTGATCTGCAATAACTTTACACCTATAGGAATAGGAACCTTGATTGGTTTACATTACTTGATATTAAAACTCTGCAATATTTTCTCGACATATTTCCTCTTATTTAACGAGAGTTTCATGTTTTCCCAATCTCTTTTAATTTCCATGCCCAAAATGAAATTTGCAACACCAATATCCTTCATGTCAAATTTAGAGGACAACTGAGTTTTCACATGCCGGGTAATCTCCTTACCATCTCCTATCAGCAACATATCATCCACATACAATACCAAATAAATAATATGATCATCGATTAATTTGAAATACACAAAGTGATCCGATTTGATCCTTGTGAAGCCAAGTCCTAACATATAATTATCAATTTTTTTATACCACATCCTTGGTGATTTCTTTAACACATACATGGAATTTTTCATCCTACATACCAACTGTTTCTTTCCCTTCATCACAAATCCTTATGGTTTCTTTCTGTAGATTTCTTCTTCCATATCCCCATGTAGGAATTTTTTTTTACATCCATCTCTTCTACTTCAAAATAATACATAGTAACAACATCTAAAAGAAATCTAATAGAAGTTAACTTGGAAACATGAGAAAAAATCTCACCAAAGTCAATTCCCTCTACCTGGGAATAACCTTTTGCTACTAACTAAGCTTTGTATTTCTCCACTTTACCTTTTGCATTTAACTTCTTCATAAACCCATTTGCTGCCAATGAGATTTCTTCTAGTTGAAAACTCCACTAGATCCAAAGCCTCATTATTGTCCAAGGTGTTGGGCACTTTAATTTTCTAAATAAATAGATAATTAAGGTGTTCAATATGAATTGTCAAACCTAGGGAAGTTTTGTTATTGTAAGATAATTGTGCACAGTTTATGCTAGATTATGGAAGAAAACACTAATCAAGTTGCAGTAAGGTAAATTAACACTAAAAGAAACAGAGTTGAAAAGATGAACACTAACACAAGTTGCTGACACAACTGGATTTCTAATCTATTGTTGCAGAATTGAAATCACACTTGCATAATTGAAATCTAATTTCCAGGAGTAGAATTTGATGAGTGCATAAGAATCTTGGATTATCTAATCTATTCTAATTTTCTATATTACTCTTTCATAAGGAAGTTCTGTGCTAATTTCTGAAATGAAGTCTACTTAATTGCAGAAAGGGAATTCACACTTCTATTTACTTTTTCTTGAAAAAAAAGATTTAATCTAATGCAAAAAAAAAAAACTTTTAAAGCAATTCTCCAATAGTATTCAACAATTGATTCTAACTCTCATGAGACACACTGATGCACATTAATAGAAAGGGATTGAATTGTAACAACAAATGTATTCTAGAAATGCATGAACAAATAATTCACACAACTGTAATTAATCAAAGAAGTTAATCTAAAACTCACAACATAGGGGAGTCTGTGAGGAAGGTGGGTCCTTTCCTTTTCACTGAATCCACTCGAAAAGACTACAGTAGGTTGAAGAAAATCAAATCATTTATTTATTAAATCGTCAAAATGTTCAGATACAAAATGCTTCACTTCACTCATTGTTCCACAACTAATATCCACTCCCTAATGATTACAAAAGCTCCATTATTTAAAGACAGAGACATTCAGTTGAAATGGACTCAAAAAAACCTTGAGAATCGAAGATTCTCAAGCTGTTTCTATGATATAAAAGATATGACGTCATTACAAAATCTGGAAATAATCTTGATCACCAGCGTGAGCCAAAACGTGTAACAACCTTGAGGATATGTCTTCATGATACATATTTGAATGGTATACCAGCTTCCAGGATCGGTGGAATTTTGTTGCAATAGGTGTAACAACTTCCAAGAAAGGTGCACAATTGTTGTAGTTGTGTAATAACATGCAGAATTGGAACACAATTGTAACAGCTGGTGTAACAACAACGATCTTTCTTCAAGACTTGGTTGTTTTTCATTAATCTACACATTTTGATCATTAGTTTAACATTCATGGATAAAATATGAGAAACACTACCAATCAAACATGTTAAGTAATTAATAATACAAAAGCAAGATCAATGATTCATAACTTGGGAAAAAGGTCCTATCAAACAATATATTAGGCATTTTAGCATAGAAATGATAAGGTTGAATGAGAAAAAGATATAGTGAAAAAGGGACATTTATGGATCCTAACATGCCCCCCAACTGAAGACATTGCATGTTGTCATGCAATACACATTCAAGCCTTACTTTGAATCTGAGTCATGGAAGTGACTCCTCTAGTGCAAATTGCTAAGACAAAACTGTCATGAGATTCTTCATCTGCAAGTCTAAATCCACTGCTCCTTACTGTCTCCAAATGACATATTTTAAGACCTTTGAACCCTGTGTATACTCTAAATGAGGCATCCAAAAACTAGGAAAATGAAACCTGAGTCCCATCCACTAATGCCTACATGTTCTCATACATGTAATACTTATTCCTTCTTGACTGAGAATTTGGTCAGTTCTTCATCATGACCAATGATTGGTACTTTCACTATTTTATACCCTACCTGAAAATAAATATTACCACATTCATAGCACATGTGCTCTCTATTTTGATTCATAACAACTATTTTCAGTGCTAATATATCCAAGGTTAACTCGTCTGGGTTTCTTTGTCGAGCAACCTGCAACTCCTTCTTTAGGGAAGCCAACTCTGCTTTGAGGCTATCATTTTCCTTCATTAGTTTAGTAATCCTGGAATTTTTAGTACTCTTTATCTTCTTCTCAATTTGAGAAAAGAGTTGTGCAAGTGGTACATCGTCATTATCCTCATTATTTTGTGTAACTGGTTCCTATGTAACAACTAATTCTGGCATGAATGGTTCTTGTGGGACAATCTCTTCCTGGGTAGCTAGTTCTTATGTGACAACTAATTCTGGCATGACTAGTTCTTGTGGGATAGTCTTTTCTTGAGCAGCTAGTTCTTGTGTAACAACTAAGTTTTGGGAAGATGTTGGTTCTTGTGTCACAGTCATGCTGTCAGAAGGGATTGGTTCTTGTGTAATAGTCATTATTTTAACAACGAAGGATAATGGACGAAGAATGGGTATTGCCTGTTCCATATTCTTCCATCCAATTGTTGCTTCAGTAGACCTCGCTGACCTAGTTCTCCTCCTAGGTAATGTAGAGACAAAAACATGGGTTTTCCTTTTCTTTGCTTTAGGAGAAGGAGGGCATTCTTCAACAACCAGATAAGAAGGAAAATCTATAATGTTGGGGTCTTGTATAATTTTTACTTCGTCACTTGATGAGTGATGCATAGAATCATCAAGCGGAGCCGATGATTCTGCTGCAATTTGTTTACATTCAGCCTAAATTGACAAAATGGTTTCTTGAAGTTCCCTGCACAAGGTAAAACCTGGTATACGTATCTCCATAGGATCAGTTTGTGGCTCACTCATGTTTGTATTATTGATGTCAAAATCAGGCAGGTTCTGAGCATCAACAAAATCAAGACACTCTGTCGCAACAACAGGGGTGTTTTGAGGTGTGTCTGGTTCAACAAGAGATGAAGTCGACGTATTGGCTGTTACAGTGGGGGTTGTAACTATTGTTGCAGTAGACCTCACTAACCTAGTTCTCTTCCTAGGTAATGTAAAGACAGAAGCAAGGGTTTTCCTTTTCTTAGATTTAGGAGTAGGAGGGAGGTATTCAACAATAGCTATTGCAGCAAAGGGTTGAGGCTCATGACTTGGTCTAGGAATTGGGTTTTTAATTGCTGGCTCAATCAAAACTGTAGGCATAGGATTTAACTGTTATGGTTCAACTCTGTCGATGCTTTTCTTAGTGATGTTAGAATTTCTTCTGGTTTTGCGTTTGATTCTCTTAGTCAACTTATGGGAAGTTATAGTGGGGGATTTAACTATTGTTGTAGCCGAGGGATGAGGCTCATGAATTGGTCCAGGGATTGGGTTTAGTTGTTTTGGTTTGGTCATAATAGTAGGCACAAGATTTGGTTGTTCTTCCACTTCAGGTAATGGGTCATTAGGAATTCCCATTCCTTTACGAATCAACAACCCTATCAGTCTATATTGGAAAGAAAATTTCTGGGATTATTTCATTTCTTGACAAAGTGATCCATATTATGCAAGGAATGAAGAAGGAAATAAGGGATGTTTATTAGCTTATGATGTATTAAATGTGACAGTAGGATAAAATCATAAAAATAAACTACTTGATATCTTCCTTCACATTTAATGTACCTTTTTACAAATTCTGATACTTTCCCCCATGTTTTTGGTAAGGAACTTACATCTGCACCTTGACCCTTGGTCTGAACTTGCTCATCATCCATGAGAAAACCCTTCCGTGATTTGGGAAAATGTGCTTTTCTGCCTAACCACCTGTTCCTGTGATCGACAACCTTATCACAACAACCACAGTTTCCTTTGTCACTGGAATCCTCACCCTGTGCACCATCAAATACCCTTCTCTGATATTCTAACTGAACTCCAATACCTCTTCTTCATTAAACCTCTACAGCTTCTCAAAATAAGAAATCCATCCATCCTGCAGGATTTTTTCGTAAACATCTAGGTATAATAGTAATGCATCCATATTTTCCAGTTCATACCTCACAACTGATCCTGCCATGACATTATTTTAGAGTCTAAACATGAACAAAGGAGGAGAGACCAACACCTAAACTAGAGACACAACAAGTTTGAATGAGGATTTCATAAAGAACACGGTGTCTCAACGAAAATAAGTGTGGTCGAAAGGTGGCGAAGGTGCATATAAAATGGGATTTTGAAAGCTTAGATTTTCTTTCCCCCCCAACTAATCTGATTGGCTCATGATGAAATGAATTTAGAACAACCGAAAGGTAAACATTAAATCTTGCTTCCATATCTACATTACTTTGACACGTAATATTAGTCACGTACCTCATAACTTACCGCACGAACTCATCTATTAGAGTAACCGCACTATCCAACCACCATCTGATCAGCGTGGAATAGCTGTAATGATGAGAGATGGCTCTGGAATGTGAGAAATGATGATATGACAAGTGGAGCAGAGGTGGATTCCTTTCTTTGGTTGACCAACTGGAAATTTGTGGATGTGGAATCAAGTAATGGTGAAGAGACATTTCCTAACAGAGAGAGTGGAAAAGATAGCAGCAAAAATGACAAAACAACAGTGTTTTAGCATGGAAAGATAGCAGAGCGGGAAAGATTGATGGAGTATCAGCATGGAAAAGTGGCAGAAATGGGAAAAAATGGGTAAAGCGGCATGTAAAATAGCGAAAAGGAATAACAACAGTAGGTGTATCAACATGTATTTTGGCCGGAATTGTGGAATTAGGTGTAGCAGCATGTAAATCGGCCAAAATAGTGTAACAACATGTAAGACAAAATAATGTTATGAGCGAGATCTCTGAATAATGCACTAGGGTTTCTACAGCTGCCCAGCACCGCGAGGGTTTCGAATACAGCCCCATTGGGGGCTCATGTCGCACAACAAGGAGGGAGGGCCAGCGGGCGTCTCCTACAGCCGGATCACGGCTAATGGAAATGCAACAGAGGGACTGAAACGACCGGCCTTTGAGCCGCCGCCCGACCTGAGATCAAAATTGATGGAGGAAGGCACCTTCAAGGATCGTGACATGGATATCGACCCAGCAAAAGAGACCCGACCCTCTTCCTCTTCTTCAACAGCTCCTTGGTTACCTGGTAAGTGCATTCCACAAGCACCACAAGCCCCAAAATATGTTATTAGCTCACCAAGAATAGAAGAATAGAAGCAGTATATGAGGGATTATGCCCTAGTTGGGAAATTTCTGGGGCTTTGGCCTACAGAGAGGGATTTGATAAAATGGATCCAGTACTGGTGGAAGCCAAAAGGACATTATGAACTGCAACTGGGTTCTAAAGGGTTTTTTACAATCATTTTTCATAACCTTGAAGATCGTAACCGGATCTTCGATGGGGGACCGTATTTTTTCAATTCTGCTGGTCTCTTCCTATGGTTCTGGACTGAAAATTTCAATCCAGAGAAAGAGGACTTTGCCCATGCACCCGTCTGGATCAGACTCTACTCTCTACCACAAGAGTTCTGGCTGGAAGAAGTCCTGGCAGGCATAGGCAATACCATTGGCATTTATGTTAAATCCTCAGAAGCTACCAAGCAGAGACGCTACACCTCATATGCCCGAATATGTGTCTACCTGAACATTGCTAAGCCGCTCCCAGGCTCCATTGTACTGGAATATCACGATGAAGATTGGATCCAAACCATTGACTACGAACACATCCCATTCCGATGCCGAAAGTGCCATGAACACGGACATCTCTTCCGGGACTGCCCCCTCAACATGATCCAGAAAGATGGACCCTTAGAAAACGACAAGGATAAGGAAGGCAAAGATAAGGACGACTTTGTACAACAGGCTGGGAAAAGGCGCACAGGCGGAAAGAGACAACCTGCCCAAATAAGCAAAGACCCATCTACCCATAACAAGTATGCCGTCTTACAAGACCAACCAGAGCACATGCCCAACATTGTGACCCAAAGCGCGCCCCCCATGAATCTAGAGTCCCACGATCGGGGTGTAGAAGCAAACACCTCTCAGCAGAGCAAGGAACCAGATCCCCCACTCCCAAGTGGAGTCCAGAGCACACAGGAGCCACAGGAAACAGAGGACGGCGATGCTGAGATGGAGCTGGAGGAAAATGACTTAGCTGGAGTGGACTTGGAGCACTTGGAGCACGCGTACAGACACCAGAAACTTTACACCATTCCTAGAGACCAACTAAGAAAAGTTCACAAGGTCTTCCTCAATTCTTCATCCGGTTCAACAGCACGAGCCAGTAAGGCCCTAGGAATCCAGAGCATACAACAAAAAAATCCAGGTAAAACTCAGAAAGATGAAAAAAAGAGAGGACGTAAATCCACCAACAAGGTCATTCAGGAAATAGGGAACTACATGGTAAACTCGGGACAAATCCATCTGATATCGGATAGTTTCCCCCCACTCAATACCCCTCCGTCAATATGAAGATCATCTCCTGGAATATTAGAGGTCTCAATGGGCGTAGCAAGCAGAAATTGCTACGGGACATGATTATGACAGAAAAACCGCACATCGTCATGCTACAAGAAACAAAATGCTCGTTAACAGACATAGATCGACTCCTTCCATTTTGCTGGAGGCAAGGAAGGGCATCCTTTGTCGACGCCCTGGGCACCGCAGGGGGCTTAACCATCCTCTGGAACCCCAATGAGGTGATTATGGAAAACTTCTTTGCCACGAAATGGTCCATCACAGCGGATTATAGATGCATCGGCTCAAGCAGGCCTGGGTGCCTTACTAATGTATACGACCAAGCCAATCCGAGGGACAGGCAAGATTTCCTTCGCAGCCTGCACCATACTTCTATCCTAAAACAACACAACAACTGGTTGATTGGGGGGGACTTCAACATCATACGAAGTCTGGAGGAAAAGAAAGGCGGTTCCAGACGACTGGAACGAGACTCAGAGATTTTCAATAGTCTCATTGATGATCTTCACCTTGTGGATATAGAAACCAGCAATGACACTCATACTTGGTCAAACAGAAGAACAGGGTCCCATCAAATCACTTGCAAGTTGGATCGCTTCTTAATCTCCGAATCCTTCATGCTGGAGGGAATAGCCATGGAAGCTAACATTCTCAATCTCTCCGGCTCAGACCACTGGCCCATACAGCTATGGATGGACGTCCCGGAAACAACAGGTAAAAAGCCTTTCAGATTCGAGCAGTTCTGGTTGGAGCATCCGGACTTCCAGGCCAACATACAAAACTGGTGGAAGGAGGCTGAAGTTCAGCGAGGCTCCAAAATGTTCAGATTCCAACAAAAATTAAAAAACCTCAAGCACATCCTCAAGCACTGGAACCAGCACACCTTTGGAAATATTTTTACTGCCCAGGAAAAGCTGAGGGAACAATTAAGCGAGATTCAACATCAAATCAGGCAGCATGGGTTAACTAATGAACTCAAAAATCAGGAAATGGAGGTAACCCAACAACTCGAGGATAGAAGAAGACAGGAGGAAATTATTTGGAAGCAGAAATCGCGCATCCAATGGCTCAAAGAAGGCGATCGTAACACAAAATTCTTTCACCGGACTGTCATACAAAGAAGGCATTCCAATAAGATCACGCATCTTATCACAAACGAAGGAGAATCCATCACTTCACATGAGGACATGGAGACAACCATGATAGACTACTTTCAAAACCTCCTCAACGAGCCCCTCCCGGATAGAAGTGAGGCCATAAACAAAATCACAAGAAACGTGCCATCCCTGGTCACACAGGAACAGAACTCGGCACTGCTCCGGCCTATCAAGATTGAGGAGGTGGATGAGGCACTCCAGCACACACCCAAATGCAAGGCACCGGGACCAGATGGGTTCACAAGTGATTTATTTCACCATTGCTGTCCAATGATCAGAACGAAAGTGTGGGAAATTTTGGAAGACTCCAGAGCGACCGGTCAGGTCCTCCAAGCTTTCAATGCTACTTTCCTCACCTTAATCCCCAAGGAAGGAAATGCACATCATCCTCAACAATTCATACCAATAGCTCTGTGTAATGTCATCTACAAAATTCTCACAAAAGTCATAGCCTGCAGGCTCAAATCTATCCTACCAACAATCATATCCCCAGAGCAATCAGGCTATGTAGAAGGCAGACAAATCTTGGACAACGTCATCTTGGCACATGAAGTAATCCACTCTCTACAAAAGACTAAGACTCCAGGTATGCTTCTCAAACTCGACCTTTCGAAATCATTTGACAAAATAAGCTGGAACTTCATGCAAGAAATGCTCTCAGCCTTTGGCTTTGATCAGAGCTGGGTAAATTGGATCATGAATCTCACCTCTACAGCCTTCTTCTCTCTACTGGTGAATGGTGTCCCCTCCCAACCTTTTTCCCCCTCCAGAGGAATCAGACAAGGAGATCCTCTCTCTCCTTTTCTGTTCATCATCCTGGCGGAAGGACTCAGCCGCTCAATACATGCAGCAGTGGAAAAAAACTCTTTGGCCGGTCTCCCCCTGCATGGTTTAACCCCTCCTATCTCACACAGCCAGTTTGTGGACGACACCCTCCTGATGGTCAGCCTAACTATCCGAGAGGCAAATTCTATCCAAGAAATTCTTAGCTCTTTTTCTGAAGCCTCGGGCCTGGATTGCAACAGGGGTAAGTCTCAAATCTTCTTTTTTAATACACCCCCACCTATCCAGCGTCACATCTATGCAATATTAGGTTTTAGTCGAAGCTCCCTTCCATCCAAATACTTGGGTATCCCCCTCATTGATAACGGCCTCCGAAACTCTTCTTGGGAACCTTTGCTCGCCTCTTTCTCCAAAAGGATTTCTTCCTAGACCTTCAGAGTTATAAACTTTCCAAGTTGCCTCACCTTGCTCCGCTCTGTTCTCCAGTCCCTCCCGATCTATCAATTCTCAGCTCTAGCAGCACCAAGATTCGTCCTCTCCGCCATCAAAAACTTTCAAAGAACCTTTTTATGGCATGACGTCAACTCAGGGAAGAAGATGGCTTTGGTTAGCTGGGACAAACTGTGTATCCCAAAAGCACAAGGCGACCTAGGCTTAAAAGACCCCTTCATAATGAATAAGATCCTCAGCGCTAAAATATGGTGGCGCTTGTTAAAACATCCCAAGGATCTCTAGGCCAGGCTATGGAGAAAGAAATATACACCAAATATAGCAGAGAGAGACCTGATTAGATGGAATGGGGATGACCCGGGTTCTCTAATTTGGACTGTGGCCAAACAAAATAGACAGATAGTAACCCGACATGCTTTCTGGGAAATCAGGAATGGCAAGACAACGCTTTTCTGGCATGACTCCTGGCAGCAATGGCCTATCCTGGCTAAGGAGGATTGGGCCCAAGATATCTGCACCCAGGCCATGCATTCGGGCCTCACAAATGTCGCTGACTACTGGCAGGAATCCCCCCTGGAGGACACTTGGCGACACTGGTGCCTGGACAGAGGGCGCCTCAATCTAGGCGCACAAGTGGACTTGGAACCCTGGCAGAAAGAGATGGTAACGAGGAAAATTCCCAAAAATGAGGGAAGCGATATCCTCAGATGGGGACATCGCCCACAAGGCACTTTCAGCACTCAGGAGGCCTACCTGCTCAAAACGGTAACGGACCCCATCCCAAACTCGAAACCCTGGCAGAAACTCTGGAACCTTAAGCATTGGCCCAAGATCACTCTTTTCCTTTGGCTAGTTCTCCATTCCAACACTCTGACATGGGATAATCTCAATAAACATGGATTTGTGGGGCCTTCCCTATGTACTCTTTGTGGCCAAGCAGAGGAAACCCTCAATCATCTCCTCAATACTTGTCCCTTCACCGCTCAGGTTTGGGACCAGGCCGCGCAAGTCATGCACACCTCAGATCGGAACAGGGACAACATCCAGGAAACAATCACGAACTGGAGAGACGAAGCCTTCCACTCTCCGATCTTAAACTGCATCTGGAAGCTCATTCCATGCTTTATCCTATGGCAGACTTGGAAAGAGAGGAACAAAAGAATCTTCAAGGATATATCCCTTTCGTGGCAACAATGCTGGCATCTATGCTGCAATAATATCCGGGAGACGATCAACATTCAACAATGGTCTGAGGCCGAAAGCAGGGCAGTGCCATCTGAACACTGCATTCTACACCAATGGGTGCTCCATCCCCCACAAATAACACACATAACCATCCAACCAAAGCTCAGTAGTCCATATTATTGGTCTCCTCCTCCGGAAGGCTACATCAAGCTTAACTTCGACGAAGCCTTGAAAGGCAACTCGGGAGATGCTGGCTATGGGACAGTCTTCCGAGATCATCGAGGATGCATCGTGATCATAAGCACAGGCTCCCTGGGGCACTCAACAAACAACAACGCAGAGCTTTGGGGTCTTCTCAATGGACTCCGAATAGCCCGCGCAAATGGTTTCACTAATCTTATAGTAGAGGGGGACTCTCAACTCATAATCAACATCCTGAGCCGGATGCTTAATGGAGTGCACCCAGATAGATTGGCGCCCAGCTAGAGACTCTCCCTTGGGCTTCAATTTCTCTCTGATCTACTACAGCCAGATCAAGCCATCATCCCCTCTCACATCAAGCGAAAAGCGAATCAAGTGGCAGACAAGCTCGCCAACTTAGGCACTACTTGGAGCAGACCAGATCTTCTCTGCAACTCTCGCAGAGACTCGGATCACCCCATCCTCCAACGGTGTATTCGCAAAGCTGCTGAAGCAGAAAACCCCCTGGATGGGGTGTTATTGATGGCCACGGGGCATACGGAGGCGGTTGGCATTCGACCACCAAGCACGAGGCCACGTGATATGCCCGTGCCAGAACCCATCAATACCCTCCAGTATTAATTCGATGCAGTTAGCCATTAAAGCTGGTACGCGCGCACTAAAATCTTGTAAGATCTGGCTATCCTGCGGTCTCCATATCACTACTATTACGCAAATGGGATTATCATATGTTTGCCCGGTCCATAATCTCCACACCAAGAGTGGTGAGTGCTCTCCTGCGCGCTCTTGGGCGAACCTCACTCATTCTCTGGTGCACTTCTTTTACTCTCATAGCCTCCATGCCTCCTGCGACTCGGCCTACTTCATCCCTCAGCCAGTTACTATGCCTCGTGAACGAGGGAAGCCGCGAAGGGGCTCCCCCTGGAGTCCCCGAAGGCCTTCCCCTTTGCCTCCTGCCTCCCGGACTTCCACCAGGACTCCGACACCTTGGTCAGCCAATCCACCCCCACTCCCGCACCCTGCTCCAGCTGAACCACTTCATGGCATCCTTCTCTCTATCATTCCACCTCGGCACTCTGCAGAAGACCTCCCTTCTCTCCGCAGACCTGGAAATTATACACAACAGGCCCCCGTTTCCAATGTCGGGGTGCAGCTCCAGGATAATCTTGATAACATATATGATTTGGTGTTCAAATTAAGAAAGGAGATAGATGACCTCCACTTCCGAGTGAATTCCACCAACGCCAAGGTGACGACGCTCCTCCATCTCTTGGCCTCCATGAGCGCGTCCTTTCCCTCTCACCCGGGTGATGAATCCTCAGCGGAAGTGCCCCATGCAGCGACTCAACCTAGTAACGCCACAGAACAACGCGCAGTTAGCACAGGGATGGCATGCATTGCGTCAACGAGCCAACAACTGCAGACGGAGGCACCAGTGGACGAGCGAGCGACAGACAGGGCTATCTCCGCGATGCTCTGGGATTCTGGACTCTGCTTCTTAATGGAGCCAGGGGTCTAACTGTGTTTCAAGGCAAATTTTTCTCATCCTAGCTAGTTTTATTTTGACAGCATACATATACTCATTATCTGTTTAGTCTCAGCACTTTTTAGTAAACTTTTAAGGCTGACTGGACTGGTTTCCCCTCTGTTGGGGCAGTCCAGTCAGGCCAAACTATCTATGGATGTAAACTGCCCCTTTCACCAGTCTTTTGAAGGAACTTAATATATCATACTCTTACTTATAAAAAAAAACATGTAAGACAAAATAGTCAGGAAAATGGTGTAACAACATGTAAAATGACCATTTTGTCGGAAAGATGTGTAACAACATGTAACCCGGTCGAACACAGAATCCCTTAGATTTTAGGGAGTTTTCTCAAACTTCCAAAAACTAATCCTTTGCCTCCTTTCATTGTAATCTACCTTGCTATTCATCAATCCATATGCACACAAGTAACTGCCTGATAGCCTTCTAGGTTGAGTTTATTAAAGAAGCACAAATCTTTTTAAACAAAAATAGAAAAATTCAAATTCGCAGAGTTTATTTATATACAAGGTTTTATTGAAAAGCAAAAAGTTCTAAGGTTTAGAAGGGGAAGGATCAAGCTCTTTTCCCTTTAAAAATTGATAATTTGTATCAGTTGTATATCTGGATTTAAATTTTTCTTTGGAAAGTGGACGCTGATACAAGCGCAATCGATGACCATTTGCAAGTAACTGTGTATTGGATCCATCAATAGTGATCAATCTGACTACCCCATTGGGAAAAACAATGTCTACTTCGTAAGGTCCCAACCATCTTGCCTGAAAATATTTAAAGAGTGAATCATACAATAGAGCCCAATCTCCCTTTTTGAATAACTTATTCTTGATGACTCGGTCATGCCACATGGTTCTTTGTTGTTGAATCACTGTGGTTTGATGAATAGCGTCCAAACGCTTTTCATCTAGCTCATTTAGTTGTTGCATTCTATCCTTCTATGCCATAGTCAAGTCTAGATTGACTGCTAATGTGGTTCTTAGGGTCTTGATATTGAACTCAATGGGAAAAACATGGCTCTTCCCATATACCAGTTCATAAGGAGAAAAACTAGTTGTGTTCCTCCAAGTGGTTTGATAAGCCCATAGAGCTTCATGCAATCTATAAGACCAATCCCTATGATGTTCCCTCACTGTCTTAGCAAGAATAGATTCTATGACTCTGTTTGTACTTTCCACCTGCCCATTACCTTGGGGATGGTATGGAGAAGTTGTTCTATGAAAAACATGATGTTTACTGAGTAGGGATTCAAACTTATGTGATGTGAAAGGTGGTCCCCCATCAGTTACTAACTCTCTAGGAACTCCAAACCTAACAAATATATCTTCAAAAAAAAATGACATGACAGTTTCTTCTGTGTTAAGAACCAAACATCAATATATCATATAAAAACCTCAGGAAAAGTACTAAACGCCTTGAAAAAGAGATAATTTCAGATAATAAGCCTCTTTGAGGGGGCAACCTCCTTTTACCCCACTTAAATGTTCAAGTACAAGATGATCCAAAATGAAAATGTCTCCTTGG
>JZKD02S0933337.1:231982-249436 GCA_000966675.3 Picea glauca
ACAAGATGATCCAAAATGAAAATGTCTCCTTGGTATATATAGGAGACTAGGAGGTATAATTACAAATAATGTCTTAAAGCTGACATAATTAAAATAACATTACTAATCTAAATTAAAACTAATGGCCTAAAGCTGACATAAATAAAATATCATTACTAATCTAATATGCCCCAATTAAGGGGTAATGAGCCAATATTAGGGCTTAACATTCTGAGGCCCTGATGAGTGCTTTTGCCTCTACCCACTTGGTCATGTAATCTGTGTAGACCAATATGTAGAATTTCTGATTAGAAGGTGGGTTAATGGGCCCTACAAAATCTATGGCCCATTTCTCAAAAGGCTCTAACATCACTTGAGGCTAGAGAGGCATCTCATCCCTATGATTTGGCTGACCCATTCTTTGGCAACTGTCATAGGCTTGGACATACTTCCTTTCATCTTGAAATATTGTGGGCCAAAAATAGCCCATCCTCAAAATTTTATGCCCAATCCTTTTATCAAAAAAATGACCCCCACAAGGGCCATCATGAAAATCTTTAAATAGATCATAAAATTCATCATCTCTCACACATCTCCTAATTTCTTGATCTAGGCCTGTGTAGAAACAATATCCCCCTATCCAACTATACTGAGCACTCTTCTAAATAATCTTCCTTCTTTCTCAGGGAGATAGATGTGGAGGTACCTTCCCTGCAACCAAATAATTAGAAATGTCTACATACCAAGGTGAGTGAGAAAATACTGAAAAAAAATGTTCATCTAGAAATGAATCATCTACTGGTGAATTATCATCATTTATATTCAATCTTGAGAGAAAATCAACAACTGCATTTTCTTTTCCTGGTCTATCTGCTATAGTGATGTCAAATTCTTGTAGTAATAACAACCATCTTGTTACTCAGGCATTAGTAATAGGTTTATTCATCAAATATTTAATTTTTGAATGATCAATATGAATAAAAGTAGAATAACCAGTGAGATAATGCTTGAATTTATTGATAGCATAAACTACTGCCAAGAATTCTTTTTCTGTGACTGTATAGTTTAACTCAGCAAGAGCCATGTTCTTGCTAATATAGTAGATAGAATAGGTATCTTTGTCCTCCTGTTTCCCTAGCACTGCACCAATTGTAGTATCTGAGGCATATGAACAAATGTGAAATGGCAGAGCCCAATTGGGCCCTCTCAAAATGGGAGCTATGGACAATTTATGTTTCAGATTTGCAAAAGACAATTTGCAATTTTCAGTCCAACTAAATTCAAAATCTTTTTTTAATAGAAAAATTAGGGAGAGGCAAGCTTGGATTTTTTTTTAATGAATCTCCTATAATATCCAGCATGCCCTAAAAATATGCTTACCCCTTTTTGAGTTGATGGAGTTGGAATGTCCAAAATTACCTAGATTTTGGCTGGGTCTACCTGAATTCCTGCATAAGAAATGAAGTGTCCCAGCACCACACCTTCACTCATCATCATATGACACTTTTCTGTACTTAGAGAAAGATGAGACTGTATGCATTCTTTGAGTACTTTTTCCAGATTAGCTAAAGCTTCATCGGAATTAGTACCATAAGGTGTAAATTCATCCATGAATATTTCCATACAGTCATTCACCATATTAGAGAAAATACCAATTACAACTCTCTAGAAAGTGGCTGGTGCATTACACAAGCCAAATGGGAGAGCCTTGTAGGAAAATTTACCCCAAGGGTTGTTAAAGTTGGTCTTATCTTGATCCTGTGGAGCAATGGTTATCTGGTTATAGCCAGTAAATCCATCTAGGAAAGAGAAAAAAAAAATCCCAGATAGGTTGTCTAGAACCTGATCAATAAATGGAAGAGGGAAATGATCCTTCTGCGTGGCCTTATTCAAGTCTTTATAGTCCACACAGACTCTCCATTTACCATTATTTTTAGGCACAATAACCAAGGGTGAAACCCACTCGTTGATTGATATAGGGTAGATGAATCCTGCATTAAGAAGTTTCTGGAGTTCTTATTTAACAATCTCTTTAATATTAGGGTTCATTCTCCTTTGGGGTTGGAAAATGGGTCAACATTCTTTCTTAATGTATATATGGTGGGTGCATAGTTCAGAGGAAATTTCTTTCATATCCATGTAATCCCAGGAAAATGCCTCTTTATGCTGAATCAATAACTTCATCAAATGTCCAGTTTTAGCAGAAGATAAATCGGGATTGATGTTCAGGGTTTTTCCAGGTTTGATTTCTACCACGATGCTCTTAGAACTGAATTTAGGAAATAATTCAGTTGTTTCAGTATCTGCTATTACAACTGAATTAACTTGATTTACAACAGTTTCAAAGAACATCTCTGGGCTCACTCCTTCCCAGGCAATAGGGTCAAAGATTCTACTCAATCTGTGATATGTGTTTGGTGTAATAGCAGAGGGGTCACTGATAAAGTTATTGATTATCTCATCCTCTGTCTCGTCTTTGAAACTTAATACTTTTCTTATGGTTAACACAGGCAGAGCGCTTTCATCCTCAATGTCCATCCATAAAGAATTTTCGGGTTCCACACTGGGTGTAGCATGAGGATAAAGGGTAAGTTTCTTGGTATCATAACCATCAGACATGGTCATTGAACCAGATCTAAAACCAATGAAATCATCAACTATAGCTAACCATGGTCTTGCTAGGATTAGAGGGTGGCCCCCTAGATGGGTTTTAGGTTGCAATATGACAAAATCAACAGGATACTCCCATGAATCAACTGAAATAACTAGATCATCGATTACTCCTTCCGGTTTGATAGTAGAATGATCAAAAAATTCTAAAACAGTAGGAGTAGGTCGGAATTGTGTTCTGATTTGCAAAAATTGTGTCATCTCTATTGGCATAATGTTAATTTCTTCCCCTAAATCAACTAACACATCGGGAATAAATGTCTGTCCAATTTTGACAGTGACTGTAGGGTTTCCTGGGTCGCCATATTTATTAGGTGGGGTTTTGCCTAGAATTAGTTCTGACAATTCTCCCACTACATGTACTGTGAGGGGGTCCCTAGGTTTCCTTCCATGATTTTTGATATAGAGGTCTCTCATAGTCTTCGCATAAATAGGGACATCCCTAATCGCTTGAAATAGTGGAATGTTAACATGCATATTTTGCAATTCTCCTAAGAGATTAAAGGATGGTAATTCCACAGTTTTGGTAACTTCCAATCTTTCAGGGAATTTGGGTCTGCTAATTCTATGATAGGTTTGTCAATTTCATCTGTATCAGCAGATGTTTTTTCCCCCGATTCCTTGTTTGATTCTGAAGATGGAGCATCTTCAATTATTGGCTTGACTATTCTCCCTGATCTTAATTTTTTCTCATCACAAGGCATAGGGGTAATAGACAGAGCTGGAATATTGTGTATATCAATATTCTGAATGGCCTTATTATTTGGATTTGGGTTAGTTTTCACAGGAATTTGAGGTCGTAAGGGAGGATTTTTCTGTGGGGCATTGGGACATAATTGCAGCTGTTGCTACTGGTAATGGGGTTGGAACTGTTGTTGATAGGGGTTTTGTTGGTGATGGTTTTGATAAGTAAGTTGTTGTTGAGGGCCTCTCCAATATGGGTTCCATTGCCCAAGATGATTATGTTGTTGGGGCATGGGTATCCATGCATTGGGATCCTAATAAGGAGGTGACATATGATTTGGAGGGGGGGAATTCATCTGGCCACATTGAAGTTGATTATTCACATTATTCCAATAATTAAGTGTTGCAGGAGAGAATTGAGGGTTTATACCTTGACCTCGTGGCTGCCATTGTCTCCTATGTGTTATTAGATAGGGAGCCTTTTCTTCCTCATTAGTCACCTTCATTGATGCTTTTACACCTAGTAGGGAGGGACATTGGTTAGTAGCATGATCTAATTCGCAGATAAGACATACCTGAAAATTGTTCAGTGGGAACTCCCTTAGTGGATATTTCTTTCTACATTTTGAATAGAAAATAGACAATGCCAGATATGATTCTGCTTGTTTCTGTTTGACCTACAGAGTGTCAATTTGTGAAGCAAAAGAGTTAATCATTTTTGTCTTGAAATATTCTAACAGATTACCTATTTCTTCTCTTGTTTCCCCTCCATTGGCTGATTTTTGTACCCTTGAAAAAGTGGTATCCCTGGTAGCTGACTTATTCCTTGTAGATCCTCGAGAGCATCTCTTACAAATATTTACAATGTCTTCATAGGATTCCTTAGATATATCTCCCTTTCTAAGCATATTCAACATATCTAAACAATCATCTCTAACTCCTTTTAGAAAAATAGTTTTCAGTATGTCCTTACTCACATCCGGATGTCCTAACCTTTGTAGATTACACTAGAGTCAATCCAAAAAATCTTCAAGGGTCTCGTCCTCCTTCTGAGACATCTTGAACAGTTCCTCTCTTTGTTCCCTCGTTCGATAGTAGTCTTGGTACTTGTTCAGGAAAATATGCCTCATTTGTCCCCATGTTGAAATATTCTCTCCTCCAAGGCTCAGGAACCATCTTAATGTGTTACCCTTCAATGTAGCTGGAAACAATTTAAGCTTCTGCACAGTGGTAGTGTAGTCATAACTTCTACACATAATATCAAATTCAAACAGAAACTCATATGGATCCTCAATAGATAATCCATGTAAATTTGGCAGGGTTGAGAGAGGTATGTTCTTCATGGGAGCCATCCCCTGTTTGGGAATATTAGTAATAGGAAAAACCAGGGTAGAGATAGTATTTTCATCATTTACCTAATATTCATTGTTCACTAGATCCTCACGATGGAGCTCTTCTTCATTATCTCCTTTATTTTCCATATGTGCTTTTTCTCTCCACTCAATATGGAAAGTGTCCCACTCCTCTTTAGTGATTATATGTCAGTTGATCTGATAAACAAGCTTTTTTGGCTTTTCCTTGTTCTGAGCTACACTTTCTTGATATTCAATATTCTCCAGTGTTGCGTGTTGATTTGTTGGTGACAAATCTTTAGCTTCAGCCCCTGATGAAAACAATGTTTCAAAATGGGGTAGTTATGATGTCTAAGGAATATGTATTCTTGGAGGATTTGAAGGGTGAAAGATAGATATCGAAGAAGAATCTGCTCTGGCTATAATCTCATCATCAAAGGTTGGCCTTCCCAGTGCAGGATTCCTTCCACCACATCCTCTGGCACCTACAGGGTTAGTATTTTTGGGAATACATCCTCTTGTTCCTCGATTCATGCAAACTACCCATTCCTAAGAAAATAAAACTAATGTGCTTACAATAATCTCTAATTATCTTCCCCAACAATGGCGCCAAAATGTTGGGCACTTTGATTTTCTAAATAAATAGGCAATTAAGGTGTTCAATATGAATTGTCAAACCTAGGGAAGTTTTGTTATTGTAAGATAATTGTGCACAGTCTATGCTAGATTATGAAAGAAAACACTAATCAAGTTGCAGTAAGGTAAATTAACACTAAAAGAAATAGAGTTGAAAATTTGAACACTAACACAAGTTGCTGACACAACTCGCGTTCTAATCTATTGTTGCAGAATTGAAATCAAAATTGCATAATTGAAATCTAATTTCGAGGTGTAGAATTTGATGTGTATAAGAATCCTAGATTATCTAATCTATTCTAATTTTTTATATTACTCTTGTAGAAGGAAGTTATGTGCTAATTGCTGAAAGGAATTATACTTAATTGAAGAAAGGGAATTCACACTTCTATTTACTTTTTCTTGAAAACAAAGATTTAATCTAATGTAGAAAAGGAATTAACTTTCAAAGCAATTCTCCAGCAGTATTCAACAATTGATTCTAACTCTCATGAGACACACTGATGCACATTAACAAAAAGGGAATGAACTGTAACAACAAATGTATTCTATAAATGCATGAACAGATAAATCGAACAACTATAATTAATCAAAGTAGTTAATCTAAAACTCACAACAGAGGGGAGTTTGTGAGGAAGGTGGGCCCTTTCCTTCTCACTAAATCCACTTGAAAAGACTACAGTAAGTTGGAGAAACTCAAATCACTTCTTTATTAAATCGTCAAAATGTGCAGATACAAAATGCTTCACTTCACTCTATGTTCCACAACTAATCTCCACTCCCTAATGATTACAAAAGCCCTGTTATTTAAAGACAGAGACATTCAATTAAAACAGACTCAGAACAACCTTGAGAATCAAATATTCTCAAGTTGTTCGTATGATATAAAATATCTATCATCATTACAAAATCTAGAAATAGTCTTGATCACCAGCGTGAGCCAAAACATGTAACAGCCTTGAGGATCTATCTTCAGGATATAGATTTTAATGGTATACCAGCTTCCAGTATCGGTGGAAGTCTATTGCGACAGGTGTAACAACTTCCAAGAAAGGTGCACAATTGTTGTAGTCATGTAACAACATGTAGAACTGGTGCACACCTGTAACAGTTGGTGTAACAACAATGATATTTCTTCAAGACTTGGTTGTTTTTCATTAATCTACACATTTTGAGAATTGCTTGAACATTCATGGATAAAATATGAGAAACACTACCAATCAAACATGTTAAGTAATTAAGAATACAAAATCAAGATCAATGATTCATACCTTGGGAAAAAGGTCTTAGCAAACAATATATTAGGCATTTTAGCATAGAAATGATAAGGTTGAATGAGAAAAAGATATAGTGAAAAAGGGACATTTCTGGATCCTAACACAAGGCTTCCATTTCTTCTACCCTGGCCTTTTCCCAGAGTTTTCCATCCTCTGAATCCACTACCTCCTTAAAAGTTCTAGGATAATAATCAGTAATAAACAAAGATAATTTTGAATGGAAATGAGGTGGAGTATACTTGTATGGTTGCCTTCTTTACGAATCGATCTCCTCAATATTGGAGTATGAGGATATTCTTCTTCTGATTCATGTTCTTTTGTAGAGTTTGATTCATTGTCATTCAACTCAAACTCTATTTTCTCTTGTTCTTCCTTCGTTGGTAGGACTTCCTTTTTGAAAACATCTTTGATTTCTCTAAATACCACATCTTGTTTATACAATACCTTTTGAATTTATGGGTTCCAAATATTATAACATTTCAGACCATATTTATACCCAATAAAGATACACTTTTCATCCTTTTTATCTACCTTACTCTTATTTTCGTCTGGAACGTGAACATAGTCATCACAACCAAATACCTTGAGATGTGTGAGAGAGGGTTTCTTACTAGTCTATACATCATGTGGAGTCTTTTCATACAATGTTGATGAGGGTGATCGATTGACTAGGTAACATGCATTAACCACTACCTCTACCCATAATTCTTGTCCTAACTCGACACCACTAAGGATGCACCTTGATTTTTCCACCAGTATCATATTCATCCTTTTTGCAACTCCACTCTCTTGAGGTGTATATGGAGTATTCTTTTTCCTTTCTATACCGTACATTTTACACAATTCTTTGAATTCATTTCCATAAGATTCTCCACCATTATTCATCCTCAACACCTTGATTATTTTCTCTATTTGATTCTCCACAAGATCCTTAAACTCTTTAAACCTATCAAAGACTTCATATTTCTTCACGAGGAAATATATTGATGCATTCCTCAAGAATTCATCTATAAATGAGACATAATACATATATTTTCTTAGTTATGGAAATGACATGGGTCTAAACACATCATTGTGCACCAACTATAAAATTCCCTCTTCCCTTATTGCACCAGAAGGGAATCTTACCCAATTATGCTCCCCATATATGCAATGTTCATAGAAATAAAAATCCAAAGAGATGTTAGACATACCTTCAACCATAACTTTACCATGTAGTAGTTGAAATTCCTTCTCTCCGATATGCCCAAGTATTTGATGCCATAACATAGTCTTTTCTCCAGAGCCTGTAGGACTTTTTCGTTCTTCAACTCTAATCTCAGGAACACTAGAACTATTACACCCATCACTAATAGTGCTTCCCTAAAACTTATAGATAGTTCCAAACCAACTTCAACAACACCATTGTTCCTCGAACCATCCTGCAAGCTTATCTCTCAGACACTATTTTCACCCCTGGATCGTCCATTTTTCTTGCAAAAATCAAATATTTGGCCAATCATGGGATCCAAAAAACACCAGGAAGTGTTGTAATCCTTCCATCCATGAGCTTCAACTTGAATTTTCATCATCCTATGATTTTGGTTGTCGATTCATCACCTAGGAAAACATCACCTCCATCATACCTTTCATATTTGCAAAACCACTCCCTGTCATGAGTCATATGAAAGGATGCACCTGAGTCAACCAGCCATGCCTCATGATCTAAATGTGTGCTTGAAGAAACCAAGTACACTTCCCCTCCTTTTTCCTCATAGGTTTTTTATTCTTTAGAAGGAGCATATTTAGATCCCTTCACTCTCTCAACACTTTTGGATCTACATTTCTTCTTGTAATACTCTTGTTTTCCACATCTCTAGCACACCTTTACAAAATTTCTGGGAGATTTAAATCTTCCCTTAGATTTAGATCTCCCACTTTAGGACTTAGATATGTTTCTTCATTGGGATCATCCTCTTGCAAATAATGCATTTGTGCTCTTTCCTACTATGTTATTCCATCTCATATCTTCTGACAACAAGGATGAGACCACATCATAGAAACTTAAAGTAGTTGTATTACTATCTATGGCCACAACTAAAATATCCCATGAGTTTGGTAAAGAGAAAAATAAACTAATACACTTATCTTCATCAAAAATATTAATAGAAATATATAATAGTTGACTTACTAGAGTATTGAAGGTGTTTAGATGCTCAGTCACTGAGTTTTTATGTTTCATCCTTAGGTTGTACAACTTATTCAACAAGAACAATTTGTTTACCAGGGAATTTGAATGATACAAAGCCCCTAAATTATCCCATAATTCCTTGGTTGTAGCTTCCCCTAACACATTTAGTAATACCGAATCTAAGAGACACAACCAAATTATTCTCTTTTCATTTTGATCCAACTTATTCCAATATTTTTCTAACGTTCCTATAGGTGCATACCCAGATCCACAACGATCCACTCATCTTTTTCCACCAATAGATATTCTATCTTGTGCTTGACAAATCAAAACTTTTTCCATTAAATTTCTTGATCTCCATTTTCAAACTACTTTCCATTTCTTTTCACTTGAAGAATCGATACTGTAGATCTCCCACTGTAACAAAGATTATCACAGACCCAATCCAAAACCTTAGCCACAAAGGAATCCTAGTGAAGACAATAACAACTCCGATACCAAATGTGTATTTTAACCATGTAAAATTAATTATTTCAAATAGATTCTTAATAAAAATAGAAAAGATACAATGACACACACACACACACACATTACACCAAGATTTTACCCTGGAAACCCAAACCTATTTAGAGCCACACCTATAATATTGTATTCATAATATTCATCGTTGTTTATAATATAATATGTATATATGATCCCGCGACATCCAAACCCTTAATCCATTGACCTGGATTAGTCAACAACCATGTTAGCACTCTGTAAATTTGTTCGTATGATAAAAAAATGACAAATGTACCCTACAAACCAACTTTAGAGCTGGGTACTAGCCTGCTTAGCTCAGAGAGGGCTCTCTCATGTCACTTGGTATTTCTTTGACAGTCAATGACTAGGTTATGTTTTTTTTTTTTTTTTTTTATAAATTTGTTGGAAAGGAAGGGGAGGGACACTTAGGGCTATGGAGTCAAACTTTTTAAAATGAATGGAAACACTGATTGGCCAGTAAAACTCTCCATAGGATAAAGGATAAATTAGGAAATAAACCAGAGTTATAATTTGTAAATTTGCAGAGTGTAGGAAAAAAATAAAACATATATCTGCATTAGAGAATTAAATAAATGGATTCTAAATTAGTTAGGAATAACTTAACACAGTTTAAATTGCTTTAGTCGAGAGCATCAAAAGATGAATTATGGGCTTTTGAATATCCAATTTAAACAGAAGAGAGTGAAAATGAAATTAGAAATACAGGAAATACTACAAGAAAAGAGACAAAACTCAGTTCACCACCATTAGAATCTTTTCATGGAAACTTCAAGACTTCTGCATGTGTATTCAATTCAGCTTCAAAAAATTACATTCAGGTTTCAAACAACTTAAAATTGTTCCCTTTCACTTCTACCAACCCTTAATACGTTTGGAACTCCTAATATTTATACAATTTTGAGTTCCTTCGGTTTGAAACTGATTACAATGCTTGAAATGAAGCGTTTCAGTTTCTGAAACTGATTCCAATAATTACAAATGACAGTTTCAGTATTGGAACCGATTACAATGGTTAACAAGAAAATGTTTGATGATCTGGCTTCTAACTCTTCTGAAGCTTCAACTCCTTTCTTTTCCACTTGTTCTGTTTTGGTCTTCTTCTTGATCGACCATTTTCAGTGACACGTGGACATAATTTACTGTCTCCTGGAAAACTGCGCTTTGTCTTACCTAGCTGTACTATCTCCTTCCATTGCAAGTTAGAAGGGATATCATAATCCATCATTTCTTTGATCAGGATCTCCAAGTCAATGCAAGAGGCATATGTCATGACTGGTTGTCCAACTTTCACTTATTTGAACTGATTTAGAATCTCAAAATCTATAATCAGATGTTCAACCAGGGTTTCTCCTTTCAGGTTTTCCTCCGACGCTTCAAACTTGGAGTGGTCCATTATGCACTGAGTGAGGTGAGTTTTGTATTCTTATTGATCATATAATTTTCCTTTGCCATCCCAAAATGGTGGGAGGCCTTTAATAAACAATTCTTCAAATAGATCTTTGAACTCTTGCACACTTTGCTCCATATGTGTTGCCTTGGTTTAGACTGATTTCAACAGGTTATGTCTAGCAATAACCCTCCTGGCCCAGATGATCAATTTAGTTTGAAAGTCTCATTTACAACAATGCATCTGCTTCTGGTTGTGATGGCCATGTTGTCTTTATCATTGATGAAATTCAAATACACTATGAACTTGGAAGCTTCAACAATTATAGAATCCCAGATGATCTTCTTTGATTCCTGCAACAGTTCTTTACCCCTTAATCTTATTTTCAACTTGTCTATCCTTTCCTGTAAGGCTTGATTCTCCTTTTGAAATTGAGTCATTATTTCATCCTTTTCTTACATTTCCTAATTCAATTTCTCTATGTCCCCTTTTAACCCCTTGATTTCTCCTACCTTCAGGCTAACTTGTGACATAGACTAGACAAGTCCTTCAATGTTTGGCCCAACTTCTGTAGTGGGAGGTACAAATACAACTGTTTTCAACAATTCTATTTTCTATTATGACCATTTCATATTTTCTTTCTCAAGATGCAACACCCTAGCTTTGTAGTCCAATGCGTCTTGTCGAAATGATTCTTTTTCCTGTTATAGAGAAACCAATTCTGTTGTTTGTGGATGTTCTATGGCAGACATTTTCAGTTTCTTCTTCAAACTTTGAATCAATTTGTCCTTCTCATCCAATGATGATTTCACCCCTCGGGGGCCTTCAGATTCCATCCTCTTGACCTGAGTCTGCTAAGCTGTTCTAGATGTTTTTTCTTGCCTCAACTGCCCTTCCAATTTCATTGCATAAGATGACAACTTTGAATTCTTCAAGATTAAACATTGGTAGTTAGAATACAACATATAATTGGTATTCTTGTGGAATTTGAATTTGTCTAGAGCACTGATGTTGTCATACTTTATCTTGATCTCAGATACTTTTTCTTCATCTACAACTGCTATATTAAAGGTTCCTTCTCAATATCCCCTACCGTGAATAGAGAAGATTTGTGCTAAGAAATATTTTTCACTTCATGGACTAAATCCATCATCTCACCCATATCCATGTTTCCTTTCTTAGCATATTGTTTTGCCAAATCTTCTTGAGATTGATAAGTTGCCCTAGATGTCTTATCAAAGATGTGTTTTTTTCTACTAAAGGTTCTTGAGCTGCCTTCACTTTGGATCTTGCTTATATTTTCAACCTCTAAAGTTCTAGTGATATGGGTGGATATCGGTGTCCACCCACCTTTTCCAGTTGGCTCAAAACAACTTTTCCACAATTTTCCTAATTTACTATTTTTAGCAGTTTTTCGGGTCCTAAATGACCAGAGCTGTTTTGAGGCCCTAAACAACGTTTTTTTGGGTATGTTGTACTTGGAAAATGTCAACATGAAATTGTTAGCAACTATTGTAGTCCTCGGATAGATATTTCCAATGGGCTATCATACGCCTAAAACGAAGATCATATGCAAAAGTTACGACCCCAGGGAAGTTGATGTACTGACTTACCCAAACGGGGCCCACATGACTTTTGGCGCTTCATCTCCTAGGGTTAGGTTTTTGGATGTATAGGGTTTTTGAAACTCCTATTTATTGTAAAGTGGCCTTCAAAGCCTCATTGTAATTATCTTCTTGCGAATGAGCACAACCGTCACATCTCTCCTCAAAGATAAGCCACCACCATTCCAGCAAGCTTGATTTCTGCTCCATTTTACAGTTTCAGCTTATTTCCTTATTGAATAGAAAACTAGTTTTACTATATCTCTGTTATTCTATGTTAAGAATCTGTTAATAATCTATAGTCATTTCATTCTACTCATATAATATGGATCAGTGGTATCAGAGCTGTCTTTTCCTTTTCATCTTAATGCATGTCCCCAATGAGGACAGAGTACAAAGAATTGGGTCCCGAGCTTGTTTCTCTTGAGGACCAAAGCTATCGCACGCCCAAGCGACCTCTCATGGCAGGAGAAAATAAAGATGATGGGACAGGATATCCTTTCAAAATGTTGCTTGAGGAATCCCTCATGCAACAGAGGAACGAGATGATGGATAGTTTTGCCCAAATCCTTCGGCGACTACCAACACGCGACACATCTTCTTCGAGCAGAGGTGCCACCCCCTTCAAGGTACAAATAAAATTTGATATTCCTATATTTGAAGGTCAGATAGACGCAGATGGTGTAGACAAGTGGTTGAATCTAATAGAAGGGTATTTTTATGTCCATAACTTTTCGAATAGAGAAAATATTACTTTTGCGCTCCTCAAAGCCGTTCCCCATGTCAAATATTGGTGGGAAAATTTCTGTGAGCAAAAGTAAATAGAGGAACCCTTGTTATTTATAGTCACAACCATCTGGGAATCCTTAAGAGATGCTATTAAGGAACAATACTACCCTGTTGGAAGTTATGATGACTTGTATACCAAATGGACCACACTGTGGCAAGAAAGAGACCAAGCAGTGCCAGAGTTCACAAATATCTTCCATACCTTGCGCACCAAGCTGGGTATCAAAGATTCAAAGTGACATCTGGTACTCAAATATCATGGTGCTTTGCATAGATACATCTATACCAAAATGGAATTTCTGGACATCTCATCCTTGGGCGCAACCTACCGATATGTCGCCAAAAACGAGCAGAAGATCAAACAAAAGATGCGACAATTTGGGCCTAGGAACCCCGCACAACAAAAGACAGGAAAGGGCAGCCCCAACCCACAAAAAAAAGGACAGAGAAAATATGGATTTTTTTTCCCTTGATTATGGAAGGTTGTGAATATTAAGGAAATAAGTGCGAAGTGTGAACTGCATGAAAGAGAAGTTGACTGAGATTGGGTCAAAGTGGCCAAAAGAGGGGAAACGATGGAGTGAAGTAAGAGAAAGAAAGTATTTGGACGGGGAGATCGAGGAAGATCGATTATCAAGGAAGATGGATCATGTAAAACTCAACAAGTGGAAAAATCCACCAATGGATGCTTTGGAGCACCGCGTAGGAAAGAAGGAAAGATAGGCTGGCAAAGCCCTGAAAACGCAGGTCAATTTGACCTAGGGTTCTAGACACCTAGGGTTTTGGTATTTAGGGTTTTTGACACCTAGTTTTCAGCCTAAGGTTGTCCGAGAGTCATTGTAATGTATAAATAAAGGTCAAGAGGACCTGGGACGGGGTCGATTATGTATGATGAATGATTGTTGTCATTGCTGAGAGAGAAGTATTGTGTGGTGAGAGAAGACTGTTTTGTAAGATATTCAATTGGGTGTGAATATCAAACCTGTAGCTGGGTGTGCAGGGAGGGGAGAGAGAGAAAGAGATATCTGCAAGCTAATAGTGCAGATAGAACTATATGCTTTCATCTAATATATTATAAAGAACAGTTATGTGGAGGTATCCCTAGGGAGAGGGTGAACCACGTATATCTTGTTGTTTTGTGTGATTGATGTTGTGTTCTTTTGATCTTTGATATATTGTTAATGCAATATTGTGTTAGATATGAGATATAGTTCGTGCAATAGGATTAATAAAGATAAAGACTAACTAGATATGTGTGAGAGTGTTTCCCTGGATCCACTTTGCATTTCCTCTGGTTGTAGACACCTGCGTTCTGTAACCCCCTATAGCTACTTCGAGTGAGACTGCACCTACTTTGCAGATGTTTCCGAAAGGGCCAGTAGTTAGGGATTGTTGGTGCGCTGTTAGAAATGAGCCATGGGTCTACCCCTATGCCAACAAATGGTTTTGTTGCTGGGATCAGGATATTCCTAAGGGAATGTCAAGGTGGTTTCCACTGAAGACAGAGATTCAGACGTGGACAGAAGAACAAGAGAAGGACTTCGTTGAATATCCAAATAAAAAACCTAATCTTAGTAAAAAGGATTGGTTGGGAAGGTATATCTTTACTGATATAACTGAGATTTTCTTTGGAGGAATTTATAAGGAGCTATATGAGTGGCTAGCCAGATTAGAAGATACCCAGTTTGAAATCAGACTCAAACCACCCGTGTTTTGGATGTCGACATTGATCAAGAAGGTCAAGAGAGTTGATAACCCCATGTCAAGAGCAGTAGATCACTGGTTTGATAGTACCATTGGAGGGTACATTACTGAGTTTTCTATTGATAGAGTAGAATCAGATAGCAAAGCAGAGAGATATTTCTTTAAGGGACTGAGAGGAAAATGTTTACATTTTCTAAAGTTGAATATCAAGATGCTATTGCATGAGAAGAACATCTTGAAGATACAGTGATGGGTTAGATTGAAAAATATAATGTTCAAGAATTCAGACAATGACAACGACACATAGGTCAGACACATGCGCAGTGGGAGAACCTTCAGAGAAGTTCCTCTGGTGAACTTGTTTGAGCAGAATCATGAACCACCAGCATAGGAAGAAGGGTTCTATAGTGGAGAAGAAGAAGAGTTACTGAACAAGGAACATTCAGAGTTCACTAGGGAAGAAGAAGGGAAGATTGAAGAACCTCGCTGAGAAGAGTCAGAAATTTCAGGAACTGCACAAACTGTTGAAGTAAGTACTATTACGCCTCTTGTTGTGTTAACAACATTAAGTAACCAGAGTAACCTAAGTTATCATAGCAGTCAGAGAACTGGTACAAGTGGTTCAGTGCATACTCAGTCAGGAACCCTAGGAAGATCTATGACAGATGAGATGAGGTTACCCACCTTTAGGGGAGACAGATCTGAAGATCTTGATCAACATTGGTTCTTATGCGAAGTTGTATGGAGTATTAAGAATGTCACTGACGAAGCTGTTAAGAGAGATTAGTTTAGTACTACCCTGAGAGACCACACACTGAGATGGTACATGAAGTTCCTCCAAGGAGTTTCACAGCCGAAACCGTTGAACGAGATCAAGACTGTGTTGATTTTAGAATTCAAGAAACCCAAGTCGGAGTCAGTGCATCACAGAGTTGAAAGAAATCATGTAGAAAGTAGATGAACCTATTTGAGAGTTTGATCAGAGGTTTAAGAACCTCATAGGTCATTTGAGTTTTCAGATTCCAAATGAACATAATAAAGAATGGTTCATTGTTTCCCTCTTACCACACATCAGAGTCCCTCTGATGCAACAGAAGATCGCTTCACAAGATGAGGCATTGGAGATCTCTATAAAACTAGAATCAACCCCTATGGGGGAATCCATATTAGGTATGAGTCAAATTTTGAGTTAGCGAACTATCTTATCACTGCAGGTCGAAGATATGAAAAAACATAAGGGAAAATATAAAAGAGAAGATATTTGGTGTATTAGATGCAAATCAAAATGTCATGACAAGGAGCACTATCCTCTATTTCATGAGTACTTGGCTTCAGGAGCCTCGATCCCTTTGAAGAAGGTTACTCTACCTTGGTGCGAGGTATGTAGAAATAGACATCGCCCTGGAGAATGTTATTACATGCAAAAATATTTCCAGACACCTAGTAACCTTTACTGCACATTCTCTAAATCTGTGGGCCATGATGAGAAATATCGTAGGGCTTATGAACTATTGCATGAAAGATCAAGAGACACATATAGAATTCAAGGTGAAGTACAACAAGAAGGAAATACTACACAGTTTACCTCCCCAGAAAGAGGAAACTTCAACCCCCGTGGAAGATTCAGAGGAAGAGGATGAGGAGGAGGCATGGGCCGAGGTCGAGGTTAGATCATTCGTTATAACTGTGCAAAACCAGGTCACTTGGCAAGTGTAACGACCCCCTCGACCAACTTGAGGCCGAGTTATGCCACTCCAGAGAAACCACTCATGCTTTGACGCCAGTTGGTAACATTTCCATTCATGAGGCCGTACCATGCTACTCTAGGGAACATTTTCATTCCCATACTGCGGAACATACAATAGCATACCTAGTAGTCAACTAGGCAATGCCACCTAAATTTACTCTTTAGACTGCATGCAACTAAAACATATACATACAACACACTCGCGAAATCTTTACATCTAAATATAAACAAACCATTACTTTCTATAGTAATTACCGATATGCTTCATTTACAGGAAATTTCCCATAAGCACACAAGCATTCATAGTCACATATATGATAAAATTGCAACATGGGAATGTTAATAACAAAAAATCATATCTGTATATCATACAATTGATACTTATCTTTTAAAATACGGTCACCAACTGCTTACAGACCATCCACGATCCTCCCAGCCATAGATTACACTATTCATCACTCTCAACAGTGAATCAACCCCCGAGATGGGACTGAACTCCACCCAGGGTAAAGGGATTCCTATCCAGGCTAAATCTCATGGACAATAGGAAAGACTCCGTCTCAGGTGCTCACTCAACTAACAGCCTGCAGCCTCTCATTCCCCACATGCCTTGTTGAAAAGTCAACAAGAAACATGTGTCTAATTTACTTTTCCCTTAAATAAATTGGACAATAAATATTAATCTATTATCTCATTTATAACTGAGTGAGTTGGAATTGTAACAGAATTATAAGTGTAGTTAAGTGAGTTAAGCTCAGTTGTACTAGTTGTAACTAAACTTGCACTAGTGAGAGTTTAATGAATTAATTATTAATTAATTCAAATCAGTGAACTCACATGCAACTGAAGATTCACCACGGTTAACTACATGCATGTCAGATCCAGTGGAGACCCAGTTGAGATAACAGGTGA
>JZKD02S0933337.1:249486-267455 GCA_000966675.3 Picea glauca
GTTAACTACATGCATGTCAGATCCAGTGGAGACCCAGTTGAGATAACAGGTGAAAGGGACAGTTTGGCTATCAGTTGTGATTTGAGTGAAGTGCACTCATGTAATCACACATGCATTGGATATGCTTATGACCATGTGCAAACTAGGCAATTCGAATTCATTGTGAGAATTCTAATTGTAGGGATTGTGCAGAGGAGGCAGGTTGTCTGGACACAGAGAATTGGCACATGTATTTGTTGATTTGTGTATGATAGTGTGAGACAATTTTATTGTACTGAGACCTCTTGGATTAGAGTTTTGTATGATATTGTTTCATGATCCATGATATACATAATATATGATAGTGGGGTTTTTAGCTTTATGCTTTCCTGGTAAAACTTTTGTGTTATGTGTTCTTGATATTTCACTTTGTGATCATGGTTTAATTTTCCACAAGAATAATAGTAGAAGCGATTCTGTATTTAACAGTGGCATATAATTGTTAGATCAGGAGAATCACATGAAATACTTAATTTGTGTTGAAATTTATACATGGTATCAGAGCACGGAGCCACGAAAGTGAGGTGCGAAAATAATTGTATTTTTGCAGGTCCCGTCTCTAGTAGGGTGTGAACCTTAGTACTGAAAATTATGAACATTTCTGGGAGCAAAAATTATCACACCCTACTCAAAGGAGAGGTGCGAACTTCATAAATATTCTCATAGGCTGCTTAAAGGAGAGGTGTGAACTTCCCTCACCCCATAGTGCATTACAATGCAAACTTCCTTTTGATTCTCGCAGGATGTACACTGGTAGGGTGCGAACTTCCTCAACAAGTTCACAGGCTAGACACTGGTAGGGTGCAAACTTCCCTTAGGCTGCTCTCAGGTGGGGTGCGAACCTCCCAGTGCAAGAGGAATTGCAGCAGTTGAGTTTTGTGGTTGGATAACATTCAAATTTGTAGGATTTTCTTGGTGTGACAATTGATTCAAGATCAAAATGTCTTTCAATGGCTTGAGGTTGGAGTATGCACTCGAGGGAAGCTCGAACTACATTGCTTGGAAGGAAAGGATGGAAGCAGTACTCGAAGACAATGGCTTGAAGGTATACATTGACAAAGATGTTCCTAAGCCGAATGCGACAGACACTACAAATATTGATGCATGGAAAAAAAAAGTGGCAAAGGCGAGGAGGATTCTATTGGAGGGAGTACGAGACCACATTGTCTCAAGTCTCTATGCGAAAACCACACCACATGCAATGTGGAAGGTTTTGACAGATCTGTTCCCAAACAACAACGACCATAGGAAATTGTTGCTCAAAGATAAACTCAGGAAGATCAAGATGGAGAAGGGAGACACCATTCCAAAATACCTCACGAAGTTTGTCCAATTTTGGGATGAGCTTGGAAGTGTGGGAATAACAGTCATTGTTGATGATTTGGTGAGCTTGGCTCTCCTAGGACTTCCCAAGAGTTGGCACAGTTATCAAGACTCTGTCAATGGAAGGGAAAAATTTCCAGATTGGGAATGACTATGGTCGGATTTAATGCAAGAGGAGTTCAGGCGAAACACCAGAGATGGATCTTCATCAAAGCATGATGATGAAGAGGATTGTGCCTTGACTTCCAAGGAAAGGAAAGGGAAAGGGAAGAAATTCCATTCAAAATCCAATTCTAAAGTCAAGAAGCTGGATTTGTCCAAGGTGAAGTGTTTTCACTGTCACGAACATGGGCAACTTGCTACTAATTGTCCGCAAAAGAGGAAGAAAAAGAAGGTTGTTGGAGCTGCAACTAGTGATGCTCTTGTCTTGCAATTTGAACTTGACTTCACTTTGATCATATGCATGGCATCAAGTGCATCGATATCGGTGTGGTATTTGGATAGTGGTGCATCCTTCCACATGACAGGAGATAAAGAGTCTTTTATTGACTTGGAGGAGAAAGATCTTAGAATGCATAAAGAGATCGGCGACGATGGATGATACAGTGTGACTGGTATTGCTACCATTACCTTTAAGAGGGATTCAGGTAAACCATTTCAATTGAAAAATGTTATGCATGTTCCAGGTCTGAAGAAAATCCCGGTCTCAGTCGCAATGTTGGAGGACAGAGGCTATGAAGTTGTTTTCAGTGATGTAAAAGATTTCCTATGACATAAAGAAATGGGTCAAGTCAAGAAGATAGGGATTCAAGTTAAGAATCTCTACATGCTGGATCTATATGGCTGCGGTGCCATGATGGGAAAGGAAGAAAAAGTGGTGAGTCAGGAAAAAGGTGAATTATGGCATAGGAGATTGGGCCATCTTCATCATGGAGCCTTGAAGATCATGCAGAAAATATCTACTGGACTTCCAATGGGAACACTTTCTCAGTTAGACTAGTGCAAGGGGTGCACCCTGGGGAAGTGCACCCTGGGGAAGTATGTAAAGTCCACCTTTCATGAAAAGGAGAATCGTGCTTCGGTAATCCTGGAGAGAGTTCACACAGACGTATGTGGACCATTCTCAGTTGCTTCAACAACAAAACATAGGTATTATGTTATTTTTGTTGATGAATTTTCTCGTAAATGATGGGTATTCTTCATGCAGAAGAAGGATCAAACATTCTCAAAGTTCTATGAGTTTAAAGCATTGGTGGAGAAAGATTCGGGGAAGCAAGTGAAAGCTTCAAGGAGCGATAAAGGTGGAGAATACATCTCTAACAAATTAAAATAATTTTACAGCAGAGAAGGAATTCGAAGAGAACTCATAGCACCTCATAACCCACAACAAAATGGGGTCATGGAGAGAAAGAACAGAACGATTGTGGGTGCAATACGAGTGATGTTGCATGATCAGGGCCTACCAATGCATTTGTGGGTAGAAGCATGCAATATTGTGGTTTATGTGAAAAATCGTTGTCCTCATAGAATATTTGGCATGAGTACACCTGAAGAATCTTTCACTGGTAAGAAACCTGATGTTTCTCATTTTAAAATTTTTGGCTCATCTATTTTTGTGCATGTGAACAAGGATGCCAGGAAGAAGCTGGAATTGACTGTTGAAGTTGGGATATTTGTGGGGTACACAGAAACACCACATAATTATCATGTGTATTTTCCGAACAATAAGATGATTGTTATGCGATGGGATATAAAATTCGATGAGGGCAAAGCCATGCGGTTGTCACTTGAGAGGGAGCTAGACTTGTATGCAGAAGAGGAACTGTTGGTTCCCAAAGATGAGTCTCAATATGTGGATCAACCACAAGAGGACATTCATGGAGTGGAGGAAACCACTCAAGCAGAGCCATCCATCAGAAATGGAATAAAGCGCACCATGAAAGCTAATAGATTGAGACTAGATGCTGCAGAGAATGTAGGAGCCCCTACTTCACAGCGCAGACAGAGACAGTCTCCTGGTCAATTTGCTGGATACATGGCTCTCATGAGAAAATGTATTGTGACTAAACCATCTTCCTTTCAGGAAGCAGTGCAAGACCCCACTTGGGTTGATGCTATGGTAGAGGAGTATGACTCCATTTTCAAAAATAGTGCATGGGAAATTGTCCCAAGACCAATCGACAAATCAGTGGTAGGTTCGAGATGGATCTACAAGGTAAAGCAAGTTGTTGATGGGAGTGTGGAGAAATACAAGGCCAGGTTTGTGGCCTGAGGCTTCTCACAGATTGAGGGGATAGATTATGATGAGACCTTTGCACCTATTGCAAGATACTCTTCCATAATATCCATCCTTGCACTCTTAGTGCAGATGGGCTGGCACATTCATCAGATGGATGTAAAAACTGTGTTCCTCAACGGGATCATTGAGGAAGAAGTGTACATTGAACAACCAAAAGGTTTTGAGACCTTTGACAGAGATTTGCATGTGTGCATACTCAAGAGAGCACTGTATGGGCTGAAGCAAGCACCCCATTCTTGGTACACTCGGATAGACAACTATTTCACCGGATTGGGCTTCACCAAAAGTGAAGCGGATGCAAACCTATACCAAATTTTGATGGAGGGTAAGCTCTTAATCATTTTTCTTTATGTTGATGATTTAATACTAACTGGTGATGAGTAGATGATACACTCATGAAAGGATGACCTTGTAAAGGAGTTCGAGATGAAGGATTTGGGCCTTCTTCATTATTTCCTTGGATTGGAAATATGGCAGCGAGATGGTGAATGTTTTGTGTCTCAAGGAAAGTATGCAAGGGAGATATTGGGTAAGTTTCACATGAATGGATGCAAACCCATGGATATGCCTCTTTTGGGAAACTGGAGGAAAGAGCATGCTACTTCTAGAGAGGTAGTGGATGCTACTGTCTATTGATAGTTAGTGGGTTTGCCAATGTATTTAGTGAATACGAGACCGAACATTTGCTATGCGGTTAACCAATTAAGTCAAGCGATGGTTAAGCCTACCAAACTCTTTTGGAAGGCGGGTAAGCATGTCTTGAGATATCTGAAGGGCACATCTTAGTATGGATTATGGTACAGACAAATAGATGAGGTGAAGTTGCATGGATTCACAGATGCAGATTGGGTAGGCAACCCAAAGGACAGAAAGAGAACATTAGGGGGGATCTTTAGTATCAGATCTACAACTATTTCTTGGTACAACAGGAAACAAAGATTCGTGGCACTTAGTTCAACGAAAGAGGAATACATGGAAGCAAGTCAAGATGCATGTGAGGCTATCTGGATGAGGAAGATCTTGGTTGGTTTGTGTGGTTCTCATTTAGTTCCGACAATGATTTATTGTGATAATCAGAGTTGCATTAAAATCTCAATTAATACTGTGTTTCATGATAGATCTAAGCATATAGATATCTGGTATCATCATCTCAGAGATTGTGTGCAGTGAAATATCATGTTGTTTCAATGCATTCCTATGGAAGATTAGGATGCATACATTCTAATGAAGGTGCTCACCAGGAGAAAATTTGAATACCATAGAGACAGGATTGGGATGAAGGATAATCCCTTTCTTGTTGAGAGGGAGTGTTGAAAAGTCAACAAGAAACATGTGTCTAATTTACTTTTCCCTTAAATAATTTGGATAATAAATATTAATCTATTATCTCATTTATAAATAAGTGAGTTGGAATTGTAACAGAATTATAAGTGTAGTTAAGTGAGTTAAGCTCAGTTGTACTAGTTGTAATTAAACTTGCACTAGTGAGAGTTCAGTGAATTAATTATTAATTAATTCAAATCAATGAACTCACATGCAACTGAAGATTCACTACAGTTAACTACATGCATGTCAGATCCAGTGGAGACCTAGTTGAGATAACAGGTGAAAGGGACAATTTGGCTATCAGTTGTGATTTGAGTGAAGTGTACTCATGCAATCACACATGCAGTGGATATGCTTATGAGCATGTGCAAACTAGGAAATTCGAATTCATTGTGAGAATTCTAATTGCAGGGATTGTGCAGAGGAGGCAGGTTGTCTGGACATAGAGAATTGGCACATGTATTTGTTGATTTGTGTATGACAGTGTAAGACGATTGTATTGTATTGAGATCTCTTGGATTAGAGTTTTGTATGAGATTGTTTCATGATCCATGATATACATAATATATGATAGTGGGGTTTTTAGCTTTACTCTTTCCTGGTAAAACTTTTGTGTTATGTGTTCTTGATATTTTACTTTGTGATCGTGGTTTAATTTTCCACAAGAATAATAGTAGAAGTGATTTTGTATTTAACAGTGGCATATAATTGTTAGATCAGGAGAATCGCATGAAATACTTAATTTGTATTGAAATTTCTACATGTCTGTCCCACCCAAGGAAGTGTGACCCTTCTCTGCTCAACAGTCCCTCGACTGCCCCCACTTCCCTTCCAGGGCTTTAGCAACAGGCCGGACTAGAAGTCTCTGAGCGTTGTAGCTGTAGTTTATCACCTATAAAATTTAATCCCCAACAATTCTCTCACCCAGAGAACTGCTCACAGGCCTGACAACTTGCTTCTTCAATCCCACTCCAAGATAACCAGGTACACCAACCAAAAGGGACGGGAATACAGGTTTCGAAAAGGTGGAATGGTTTTCTCAAGGATAACAAAATGTATGAGTGAAATGGTCATGGAGTCATTGACTGGATAACTGAGTGTGTTTTTGGAATCACTGTGAACTCTCTGTCAAAAATGATGGTCAGCCTACTGGTTTTCCCCTCCTGTTCTCTATTCATCCGGTCTTTCTCCTGAATAATCCCCACTGGGCTAAGTTTCCCCACGATATGAATGCATGCCCCCAACTTGAAACTTTTCATATCGAAAGTTTCTTTTTTCCACTTGTCCCCAACTTTAGAACTTAGGATAAAATTATCCATACTTTATGTTTTGGGAAATATTAATATAATATTCCCTTGACTTTTGGCCCTCCCTTTCCCTAACTGGTGAAGTTCAGTCCCCCATCTCTTTTATCTTGGTTAGTCTGCATGCAGTGATGTATTTTATATTAATCATGAGTCATGTACAAAGTAGGTGCATTGGCCCTTGACATCTAGGTGCGCTAGCCTAAGTCCAAGACATAAGCATTCCATCTTACAATACTGGCTCACTAGCCTATAATGCATATTATATACACAAAGGTTCTCTAACCTTAATATTGCATGCACTTAGTTACTGCACACTGTATCCTTTGTCTTTAATGTTGCACGCACCTTAGTTACTGCACGCGGTATTCAGAAATGTGCACATTACATCCCTTTACTGCGCAGTATATGCACGCACCATGCCATGAAAGGTGTATTACAAAAACGATGTCTAAACAACTCACTAGATTAAATATACTTGGATTATATTTACATTTGGGTTCGGCCGAGGGATATTACAGTAAGGGACTGTCAGAACCCTTGTACCAGTTGCAATTACTGTAACTCATTTGAACATGTCATAGCAGATTGTCCTGCACTGTTAGCCAAAATTCAAGAGAGACGAGGAGGGAACCAACAAGTAAAACTAATATTAGCAGAACCTCGTGGAGTGGATCCTAGAGTCGTTGTTATCACTAGAGGAGGCACTGCTACTGGAGAAGACATGGTGACTCCAGGGAAGATTACAAAATAATCAGGAGTTAGAAGAGTTGCAGAGAAGACACATGAGTTTGATCCAAAGACAGAGAAAAAAACATTTGAAGAGGAAAGAAAAGAGTTTGGAAGAGATCAAGATTCTTCATCAAAGTCACAACCAGAAGTGAGGGAATGTGGAATTCCCCTAGCCTTTGATTAGTCTGCTTCTCCCGGAGAAGGAAAACAGGTAAGAAGACTTATGGAATTCTTATGTACTTGCATTAATTTGATTAAGGATGAAAAATCCATATAAGAACTACAAAATTTGATCAAACATTATGAGATAGGAAGGTTAGATCCTCTACTGAATAAAGAAGTACATCAACTATCCAAAAAGAGAAGGAAAAATAAGGAACTACACCTTAATTCTCAAATTGGAAATTATGATATAGATTATGTGGTCCTTGACTTAGGGTCGGAGGTCAATGTTATGACAAGGAAGAACTGAGCACTAATGAGAAGAACTAAGTTGATTTATTCCCTTATCAGGCTTAGGATGGCTAATCAGTAGGAAGTAAGCCTCTTTGGTAGGCTGGAGCATGTCCCCGTGGACATCGACGGGGTAAGAACATTTCTGGACTTCGAGGTGATTGAGATAGTTGATGATAGTTGTCCTTATCCTACGTTGTTAGGAATTGATTGGGATTTCAACAATTCCATTGTTGTTGACTTAAAGAAAATAAGAGTGGCATTCGAAGGTGATGGCCTTAGGGTCATTGCACCTTTTGATCCTGATGAAGGTCGAAGATACACAGAACCCATTAGAGAAGAAGACCCTACATATGAGCTATAGAATATATATAAATTGACAACAAAACAACATGATTACATTAACCCTACAATAGATGGGAACTTAATCTTGTGAAGTGAAAACACATGCTCATCGGACTCAGAAGAAGCACTAGAGAACTAGAAGAACAAAACGTGTGAAGTTTCTACGTGGATATGTGCCAGATTGACCAAGGAAGTTCGCTAGATTGGCACAAAAGTAAGTAACTTTCCCACATTTGATGGTTTAAATCATTTAGAAAATTTCTTGTTGAAATTTGAAGAAGTTTTACCAGTGCAATAGAGATTATTGGCACTGGATGAGGCTTTGAAAGCTACTCCAACAAGATGGCGGGGGACACATAAAAGGAACATCGCGGACTGGATGCAATGTCACACATTGATGACAACACGATTTTTAGACAACATTGGAGGATGAAAAGTTAGATACACAGGTCAAAGTTGTCTGAAGGACCATCTGTGAGGTTGTGAGGAGGCCTGGAGCAACATTCCTCAAGAGAAGTGGGTGCATAAGTTCATCAACACTCTGGACACAATGCCTATCAATTGGTATCTTCAAGCAGAACTATGCCTCACCACTTCATATTGGTACGGTATGACTCAGAATTTGTAGCTACATTTTTATTTGAAAGTCAGTATCCCATGGTGGATCAAGCTTTATAGGTTGTCATATAGAAATTCTTTGAGGAGGCACCTAACCTCCCTGTGGAGACAGAAGAGGATGAATGGAGTGCACCTCTTCAGAAACTGCAAGGATGTTACAATATCAATGCTGATGAATATGACGATCCTAGGAATGTGAACATCACAGAAACAAAAGGATAGAGAGACGTAGAAGGACCAAGAGTTGAGCTACCTTTCATTGGAAAACCGATCAAAATCAAGAAAGTTAATATTCGAATAGAGAAAGCACCTAATATTGTTAATGTTGGAGATTACTGGGATGATGCCACCATTGATAAGATCACAAAATTACTGCATGAATATTAGGACTTGTTCCCAACCAATTTCACTGATATGAAGAGCATAAAAGGTCCCATGGGAGATATGAAGATCCCCTTGAAACCAGATGCAAGGCCAGTTAAGAAGAGACCCTACAAATTGAATCCTAAATATAAGGAAAAAGTTATGATTGAACTAGACAAAATGCTGGAAGCAGGAATCATAGAACCTATGGAAGAGTCAAAATGGATTATTCCTATGGTGGTACAAGATAAGAAGACAAGAGAGATCACGATATGTGTAGATCTCAGGAAGCCAAATGATGTCTATTTGCATGACCCATTCCCTACACCGTTTACAGATGAAGTTTTATATAATGTAGGAGGACAGGAGGTATATTCCTTTACAGATGGATTTTCAGGTTATCACTAGATCAAGATTGCCAAGGAAGATCGCCACAAGACCACATTTGCAACTGAATGGAGATCCTACCAGTACACAGTGATGCCTTTCGGATTGAAGAATGCACCAACCATCGTTTCCGGGGTGGTGGTCAAAGTATTCAAATAGTTTTTACATAATTTTTTGGAAGCATATTTTGATGATTGGATTGTTTTTAGCCTATTGCAGAATCATATTGAATGTTTACGACTAATGTTGGATAAGTGTAGCAAATGTCAGATTTCCCTGAATTTGAAGAAGTGCATCTTCTTTTCACCCTTTGGAGTGTTGCTGGGCCATATTGTGTGTAAGAAGGGGTTGCTGGTAGACCCATCCAAGATTACCATTATTGTTGATCTACCCCCTCCTACTTCAGTCAGACAGTTTCTCACTGTGCTGGGACATACTGGATACTACAAGAAGTTCATTAACCGATATTCACAAATTACAACACCCATGGAGAAGCTTCTGAAAAAAGATTTTCGGTTTCAATAGACAGAAGAATGTCAGTAGAGATTTGACACACTGAAACAAAAAATGGTTACTGCACCTATTTTGGTTTTCCCAGATTGGAGAAAGGAATTTAACATTCATGTTGATGCTTCATCTATTGCAATAGGAGCAATGTTAGTACAACCAGGAGCAGGAGATATTGACCATCCGTTAGCCTTTGCTATAAAGAAGCTATCTACATCTGAGATAAAATACACTACCACTTAGAGAGAAGGTTTAGCCATGGTGTACGCACTACAGAAGTTTCGACACTACTTTTTGGGAGGACATTTTAAGATGTTCACTGATCACTATGTGTTGAAATACCTAGTCAACAAGCCAGTGTTGGGGGCAAGCATATGCATATGGATATTGTTTTCCAGGAATATGATTTTGAGATTGTGGTCAAGACAGGGAGAATGAACAAGGGACCCGATCATTTGTCTAGGTTGGAGCATGGAGAGGAACGTACTAGTTTGGAGGATACACTACCAGATGCACAGTTGTTGGCCATTAGAAGGGTTGATGTTCACTTCATCGAGATAGTCCAATTCTTTTCAACATGAATGGAACCTAGTGAATATACAATCATCCATAAGAAAAAAATGGTAGTGCGCGCTACAGATTTTTCACTTATAGTTGAACAACTATACAAGATGGGACCTGATGAGATCCCGAGGAGATGTGTTATGGAGGTAGAAAGACCACTGATTTTAGAAGAAGCAAATGAAGGCATCACGGGAGGAAACTATGCAGGGAAAGAAACAATGTAAAAGGTTCTGGGAGATGGCCTTTGGTGGCCTACTTTACATAAAGATGCCAAGGAATACTATAAAGCCTACGATGTATGCCAAAGAGTTGGGAAGCCTTCTCAAAGAGGTGAGATGCCTTTAGTACCACAAATAACTTTGCAGGCATTTGAGAAATGGGCAACTGATTTCCTGGGACGTATAAACCCACCAAGGAAGCACATAGGAGCTAGATACATCATCACTGTGACATAATATTTGACAAGATGGGCAGAAGCAAGAGTAGTTAAGGATTGTAATGCAACTATAGCTATGCGATTTATATTTGGGGATATCATAACCAGGTTTGGATGCCCTAAGACCCTGATGAGAGATCAAGGTACACACTTTATTAATAATACTATTGAATCTTTGAATCAGGAATTTGAAGTCCACCATTATAAGAGTACTCCTTACCATCCATAAGTGAATGGGATGGTCCAAGATTTCAACAAGATCTTGGAGACAACACTGACGAATATTTGCAGTGTGAGCAATGATGACTGGGATTTGAGAGTACCAATAGTGCTATGGGCCTATAGAACTACTTGTAAGAAGATAACAATGCAGACTCCCTTTAAATTGGTGTATGGTCTAGAAGAAGTTGTCCCTATGGAATATTTGGTTCCTAGTCTCAGAATTGTAACATTCATAGATATGGATGACACTGGCATTGTTCAAGAGAGGCTTGCACAGTTGGTAGAACTAGAAGAAGATCGATTTATTGTAGGATTCCATCGGCAAGTATAGAAGGAAAGAAAAAAGGCATATCATGATAGGCACATCAAGAATAAATCCTTTAAGCAAGGAGATCTAGTATTGGTATATGACAACAAGTTCATGAAGCATCTAGGGAAGTTTAGGACACATTGGCTTGGAACATATGAGGTTGCTTATGTTATATAAGGAGGAGCTATGCAGTTGAATACTTTGAATGGAGAATGGAAGGAAGGTTTGGTGAATGGGAGCCAATTGAAATTATACTCTGAAAACCAGCTACCTCGCAACTCTTAGTAGAAGCATGAGAAAAAGGGTCTAGGTACCAGGTGCAGTTGAAAATGGGTACCAGAGACAAAAAAGACAGTCTGCACAAGGAAAAAAGGGTGGGATAGAGAAGAAAGCACAAGATGCCCCGTGAAGTCTCAAGATGAAGAAAAACATAAGGTTCAAACCTAAAGTGCCTCGGGATGAGTCACATGTGAGTGTTGGGGGACTATTGGACCTTGGTTATGGAAGGTTGCAAAGATTAAGGAAAGAAGTGCGAAGTATGAACTACGCGGAAGACAAGTTGACTAAGATTGGGTCATAGTGGCCAAAAGAGAAGAAAAGATGGAGTGAAGTAAGAGAAAGCAAGTCGTTGGATAGGGAGATTGAGGAAGACAGATTAGAAAGGAAGATGGATCATGGAAAACTCAACAAGCGGAAAAATCCACCAATGGATGCTTTGGAGCACCTCGCAGAAAATAAGGAAAGATAGGCTAGTGAAGCCCTAAAAACATGGGTCAAGTTGACCTAGGGTTTTGGTATTTAGGTTTTTTGACACCTAGGTTTCGGTCTAAGGTTCTCTGAGAGTCATTGTAATGTATAAATAAAGGTCAAGAGGACTTGGGATGGGGTCGATTATGTACGATGAATGATTGTTGTTATTGTTGAGAGAGAAGTATTGTTTGGTGAGAGAAGTGTGTGTTGTAAGATCTTTAGTTGGGTGCAAAGATCAACCCTGCAGCTGGGTGCACAGGGAGGGGAGAGAGAGAAAGAGAGATATGCAAGCTCAGAGTGTAGATAGAACTATATGATTTCATCTAATATATTATAAAGAGAAGTTACATGGATGTAGCCCTAGGGAAGGCGTGAACCACGTATATCTTGGTGTTGTGTGTGATTGATGTTGTGTTCTTCTGATCTATGATATACTATTAATGCAATATTGTGTTAGATATGAGATATAGTTCACACAGTAGTCTTAAGAAAGATAAATACTAACTAGATCTGTGTGAGAGTGTTTCCATGGATCCACTTTTCATTTCCTTTGGTTGTAGACACCTATGTCCTGCAACCCCCTATAGCTACTTCGGGTGATACTACACCTGCTTTGCAGGTGTTTCTAAAAGGGCCAGTAGTTAGGGCTTGTTGGTGCACTATTATAACTAAACCCTGGGTCTGCGCCTATGCCAATAGATAGTATTAGGACAACTAGTCCAATCCATAAGAAAAGAGGGACACCATAAAGATAAAGAATGATACTGGGAAGTGGTGTGACTTCCATAAGAGCCCCTGGAATAACATTGTTGACTACCTCTCAAAGCAGTCGTTGGTAGCCGAAGTGAAAGACACTGAATCATATGCGGGTTCTGACTCGAGTCAGAACCAGAAAGGGGAAGACGGATCATTGACGCGGAACCCAGTGCCACCATTGCAACCACCAAGCTCCAGCCTAATGAACCAAATGAGCCAGAAGAAGGAGAGTGCCTCGACCATTCACAAATGTGGGTAAAAGGCACCCCATTGCACTTCATCATTGATAGCAGTAACCAGAAGAACCTCATCTCAGTAGAGGTTATCAAGCGGCTTGCCCTGTCGACAATGTCGCATCCACAACCCTAAACAATTGGATGGCTCCGCCAAGGAAGCGATCTTCGCGTCAGCCAACAGTACCGACTGTCGTATGGCATCAAGCCCTTCAAAGATGAGGTATTGTGTGATGTTGCTCCTCTTGAAATTTGTAATGTTATTTTGGGCCAACCTTATTTATGGAAACGTCATGATGTATATGATTCTAGGCCTCATAGTGTTATTATTACTTTGAACAATAAATTGTACATGATACCCGAGGTAGTCCCACCTAGTGCTATTTCCCTGATCTCTGCCAAGTAATGTAGGAATGTCATCTCTCATATGGGGAAGTTTGTCTTCTTCATGATTCGCTCTCGGAATGAGTGAAAGATCACAGCCACATCCAAGGTCTTTGCAATCGACCTCTCCACATAGCAGAAACAAGTAGATAAGGTCGTCGGAGAATACTCAGATATCATCTCCTCACCTACCGGGGTACCTTTGTAGTGTCAGGTCAAGCACCCCATCGATATGACCCCTGACGCATCGCTTCCCAATGGGCTAGTCTATCATCACTCTATGTTATAGAATGAGGAGATCAAGTGACATATCTAAGTACTACTCTGCAAGGGAAACATCCGTCCTATGTCATCACCTTGCAGGAGCTCAATTGTGATGGTACAGAAGAAATATGGAACCCAATGACTCTGCATTGATTACCAGGCTCTGAATAAAATCACAGTTAGAAATCGGTACCCAATTCCCTGAATTGATGACCTCCTTGATCAACTCACGGGGACCAAATACTTCAATAAGATTGATCTGAAGTCTGGCTACCACCAGGTCTTGATAGAACATATAGATGTATGGAAGATTGCCTTCAAGTCAAAGGAAGGCCTTTTGAATGGTTGGTCATGCCCTTTGGTTTGACAAATGCTCAAACCACTTTCATGATGATGATGGACGATATATTGTGACCATTCACTAATAATTTTGTAGTGGTGTATCTGGATGACATTCTAATTTACAACAAGTCTTGGGAAAAACACTTGAAGCATATTAAGCAGGTTCTTCACACCCTGGGGCAGCACAAGCTATACACCAACTTGGAAAAATGCTCCTTCGGCATGGACATGGTCCATTACCTGGGCTACATTTTTTATCATCATGGAAAACATGTGGATCCAACCAAGATTCAAGTCATCCATGACTGGCTAGCCCCAACCACACTCACTGAGCGTCAGAGCTTCTTGGGCCTTGCCAATTTCTACCACAGGTTCATGTTGGTATTCTCCCATATTGCATGGGCCCTTAGCCAAATAACTAGGGGTGGTGGTAAGTAAACATTTGCACGGGGCCGGTCCAAACAACAAGCATTTGATGATCTGAAGAAACATTTGTGCTCAGCTCCAGTACTTTCACTACCAGACCTGCATCATCCCTTTGAAATCGAGACAGATGATTTAGACTATGTTGTGGGGGCCGTTCTCACTCAGCACGGCCAGCCCGTGGCCTATCATAGTGAGACACTATCGGATGTTGTCCGTAAGTACCCTAATTACGACAAAGAAATGTACTCCATTGTGCAAGACTGTCGCCAGTGGAGACATTACATTCTTGGGGGGGATACAGTCATCCACACTGATCATAAGCAACTGCAGTTCATGCAGACACAAGGAAAATTACAAAATGATTTCCATCAAAAGTGGTCCACATAATTACAACAATTCCACCTCAACATCAAGTATAAAATAGGAAGCAACAACTGCGTCATTGATTGCCTCAGTAGACCGCCAGTAGTAGAACTCACCATGGTACTAGACTCTTGTGGCCATGAGACCTCTGGATGGCCCCAACTCTATGAGACAGACCCAGACTTCACCACCACCTACCAAATGTTGGGTGCAAACACAGTTGTTGATTATTTCCATCTTCAAGATGGGTTGTTGTGTCGTTTGGGCCATATCTGTGTTCCATCAAGCGAGCGAGAGAAGATAATCTGGGAATCCCACTATAGTCAAGTGGAGGGACACTTCAACATTGAAAACGACAGTGGCAATGCTACAGAAACATTTCTACAGGTCAAAACTTCAACATGAGGTCAACAAGTATATCAGGTCCTACACTGCCTGCGCTATTGCCAAACCGACCACTATGAAATAGGTACTCTACAACACTCTTCCTACTCCTGATAGGCCATGGGAATCCATCTCAATGGACTACATGTTGGGCCTCCCGTTCACCAAGTAGGGAAATGACTGTGTTTTTGTGGTTGTTGATTGCTTTTCTAAGATGGCGATTTTGGTTGCCTGCAAGAAGAACATCACAGCAGAATCCACTGCCAAGCTCTTCTTTGAACGAATCTAGGTACATTTTTGGATCCAACAAACCATTGTCTCATATCGGGACAGTCGATTTCTCAACATATTCTGGTCAAGCCTCTGGTCACTGATGGACACCAAGCTCACCAAATCCATGACCTCCCACCCCTAGACAGATGGCCAAACCGAGGTCGTAAATCGAATTATCATGCATGTCTTTCACATGTATAATTCCAAGCACCCTCACACATGGGATGAGAGTCTTCTCTATGTCCAACATAGCTACAACTGAGCCCTGCATATCTCAATCGACCACAACCCTTTTCAGGTGGGGTTGGGACTCCAACCATTGGGTCCCATAGATGTTTCACTTCCCCTTGCGGCCACCTCGACTGACACATATCCTGCTCCAATTGAAGCTGAAAAATCCACTCGGTTCATTGAGTGGATCCAACACATCTGCCAACAGGTTCATGATATGCTACAGAAGTCCAATGATAAGTACAAGTAGCTCCATGATAAACATTAGGTGCCACATAAGTTTCAGGTGGGTGAAAAAGTTTGGTTGCACTTGCAGAAAGAACGCCTTACAATACCCCATTGGAAGCTTCACCCACTCTGTTATGGGTTGTACACCATCACCAAGGCTATGGGGGATAATTATTTTAAGCTCAACATTCCTCCTTTCCTTGGGCTGGACCCAGTGTTCAACGTGGACCTCCTTCGTTCTTATTTCCAACCATTATTGGACACCTCAGACGTAGAAGAACAATTGACACCAACATAGCTCAACCCTGACTACATACAACATGAATCTCATGATCAGATTGTGGACACAAAGATCAAGGGCACTCGACAACAAAGGATCCAACTTTATCGAGTCGTCAAAGCAGGGCATCTCCTGCACCAAGGCAAGTGGCTCACTCGGGGCCAAATTCAACAGAAAATTCCTCATCTGATGGGGGAAATCAATGCAATGGAGACCATTTATTCCTAAGGAGGGAGTATTGATCTAGGTGTATATTAGTGGCCACCCACCTTTTCTAGCTGGCTCAAAACAACTTTCTGGTAATTTTTGTAATTCACTATTTTTAGCAGTTTTTTGGGTCTTGAACTTCCGGAGCCATTTTGAGGCCCTAAACGACGTTTTTTTGGGTATGTTGCAGTCAAAAAATTTCATCATGCGACCCCAAGCTATCATATGCCTAAAACAGATATCTTATGCAAAATTTACGACCCCGGGAAGTTGATGTACTGACTTACCCAAATGGGCCCCACATGACTTTTGGCGCTTCATCTCCTAGGGTTAGGTTTTTGGATGTCTAGGGTTTTTGAAACTCCTGTTTATTGTAAAAAGGCCTTCAGAGCCTCATTGTAATTATCTTTTTGTGAATGAGCACTACCATCACATCTCTCCTTAGAGATAAGCCACCACCATTCCAACAAGCTTGTTTTCCGCTGCATTTTACACTTTCAACTTATTTCCTTATTGAATAGAAAACCAATTTTACTATATCTTTGTTATTTTGTGTTAAGCATATGTTAATAATCTGTAGTCATTTCGTTCTACTCATAAAATTTGGATCAGATAGTGCCACTCTCCACCATATCTAGATTTACTTGTTCTTTAGGCTCTTCCTCCTCCAAATTCACTATCTGTGGAGACTGTGTTGTTGGAAGATTGGTTGTTGTCATTGATTTCAACCCTAGTCATTGGTTTTGGACTGCAAGATTGATGAATATATTTGGACATGAAGTACAATGCACATGAAGATACAACACCCATGGATGGATAGTATACATCATGTTGTTTCCAGTGTTATGTGGAACGTCACGTGGATTCTCATGGTTGAGGAGAAATGAATCTTTGAAGATGACAAAGTGAAATGAAGAAGGAAGTACATGTAGGCCCTGAAGATAATTAAAGAAAAGAATTACAAAATAAGAAAGTGTTAGGTCAGCCCTAATGTTAAAATGAAGTGACATAAATGGTATAAATAAACATCATTATACATTCATTTGAAATACAAGTCGAATTTAAGAGGAAATCAGAAGTAAAGAAGGTCGGATTTCAAGGGAGGATGAAGTCTTTTGGTGATGTGTTCTAAGGTATGTTATTTTCAGGTCATCTTACCATTTTCGCTATTAATTTTTTTCTAGAACGAATCAGATGGTGAAATTTCTATGGTATTTATAATACATGTCAAGGTACATGTGGTAAAAGTTTCATCTCTTTATTCTCTATAATTATGGAGATACACTCCGTGGAAGATAGGGTTTTTGACCAGTCCTGAAGCTAGTCAATAAACAAGTGTTCTGGGTAAAATAGTCATAACTTCTTCATAGAGAATCCAAATGATGTGGGAAAAATTTCATTGGAAATAGTACGGACTTTAGTTTCTTGTGTGCAAGTTTCAGAATTGGATGTTAAATATTGAGCACGGGGCATTCTGTACAAGTTCGGTCTCCTGAATCAACCAAAATTGAATAAGGTCTACCATTCTTTCTATAACTTCCTTTTGGGGAGGATTCAAGGAGTGAAACTTGGAGAAGTTTCAGAAAATACATTGATTAATATTATCTACAGGATCATAGT
>JZKD02S0933337.1:267505-307197 GCA_000966675.3 Picea glauca
GGTTGATGGTGATGATTTAATGTAAAGTTTTATTATCTCTCATATATTCTTGGGTGGAAGGAAGGGGAAAGGATGGAGAGTTAAAACCTCTATTGATATTGGAGGATTGTATCTTACTCTTGGAGGTTTATCCCTCCCTTTACATTTGGAATATGTAGCTACCCTTGGAAGTCATTATTTCCCTTGAATAATAACTATTGATTATTTCTCATCTAGTGTGCATGGTGTACTGTGGTGTATTGGTGTAACTCTTATACTATTGTTCATTGCTCATTGGATATAATTGAATGTTTAAGTATAAGTTGAAAAAAGGTTTTAAATTGTACTTGATACTGATTCACCCCCCTCTCAGTATCAACAATTGGTATCAGAGCAGGTTACCTTCAGTACAGTTTAACCACTGGAAGGAAGGTCCTAAGCATAAATGGAAGACAACATTCCAAATGGGATTCCACCATTTGATGGAAGCAATTTTGAATACTGGAGTAATAGAATGGAAACTTACTTGAAATCTCTTGGGACAGATGTTTGGTTCTCAGTTGCTTCATGATATAATCCTTTAAAGAAACCAAAGACTACAGCTCAGAAGGAAGCAAAAAGGAATAAAAAATTGGCAATAGATACCATCCTGGATGGATTGATAGATTCAGTGAAATACAAGGTGGGATCATGTGCATCAAAAAAATAGATGTGGGACAAGCTACAAGAACTTTATGCAAGGGAAGAAGCAGAATAAGAAAAAGAAGTTGAAGCAAATTTCAACATCTCAGATTTCAATGAAGTAAATAGAGGCCAGTTCTTTTGATTTAATTGTGAAGGAGTAGGACATGTTGAATTTGAATTTCCTCATCCAAGTATTGAAAGAGATAACAATGAAGAAGAATAAAATCATGAAGTAGAAATGATTCAACAAGAAGATGAGAATCTTAAAAAATTGAAGCATGTTGAGATTGAAAATAGCAAGCTCAAAGAAACGCATAGAAAACTAAGAAGTGAATTGGGTAGTTATGAAAATACAATTGTAATATTAAAGAAACAATTAGAAGACTTTCAGAAACTAAGAGAAGAAACCATTTCCTTGAAAAATCTACTCGAAGAATCAAGAAGAATAGCAGAAGTAAAGAAGGTCCAAATGATGAAGAAATAAGAAGATTGTGAGAAACTTGAATAAGAAGTTGTCTCATTGAGGAAGATCTTAAGAAACTCTCAAGTGCCAAAAGAATTAACACATCTTTGATGCATGGGTGAAACTTCATACAAAGAAGATGCAAATACCAACAAGAAGGTTGAAGAAAGAGCTACACAGACAATTGATGAGAAGTGGACTAGGATACCATAAAGAAGGAATGATTACAAAAGAGATGAATATCCAAGAAGACCTCCTACCTTTAGGAATCAAAGAAGATTCAATCAGTATGAAGGAAACTACAGAAGAGTAGATCTAGATGGACTACATCACAAATAAGATCACTTACTCCTAGGTATCAAAATTCCTTTCTTGGTCATTGTTATACTTGCAAAAAATTTGGACATAAGGAAATTAATTGTAGAATCAATGAAAGGAACAAATACAAAAGAAACATGAATGGTGTAAACATAAGATATGGAAATAATCGTGGATTTGTCAACAGAAGTTATAATTCATTTTACCCATTGATGGACAAAAATATTGTATGCTACAGATGAAATTATCTTGGTCACAAAGCACGAGATTGCAGATATATGAATGAAGATGTTACTATGCCAACCACAACATGGAGAAGGAAAGAGATTCCAAACAATGAAGATTGTCAAATAGCATTAACCATTGAAGAATGTAAAGAAGAAGATGAATGGTACATAGACAATGGATGTTCTTCACACAAGACCGGGGATCAAGACAAATTCATCATCTTGAAGAGAAAGGGTGGCAATGTTGCATTTGGAGATGACTCATCTGCCAAAATACTTGGAGAAGGTGTAGTAGAGCTTGGAAGAAAAAATGTAAAAGAAAATAATGTTCTATTGGTTGAATACTTGAATCATAATCTACTCAGTGTTAGTAAAATGTGTGATCAAGCATACACTCTTACGTTTGACTCCCGAAAATGTAATATCAAAGAAAATAACTCAGGAAGATTGGTTGCAACTGCAAAAAGACCGAACAACATATACATCCTATACATAAAGAAGAGAGAGAATACATAATCCACACAAAAGAATTCTAAGGAAGAAAAATTCCCAAAGACCAAAAATAAGGATGAAGTATTATTGAGTGCCACATGTTCAGAGGGAGTAGCACCAAAGAAGAGAGTTACATTTTTCCATTAAACTCAGGGGGAGCAGCCCTACCCTTTGCCATTGATGTCAAAGCAGGAGATAAATTGGGATCATGATGATAGGGGGAGCATGAGTGTTTCCATCAATGACAAAGGGGGAGATTGTTGGAAGATTGGTTGTTGTCATTGATGTCAACCCTAGTCATTGGTTTCAGACTGCAAGATTGATGAAGATATTTGGACATGAAGGAAAATGCACATGAAGATAAAACACCCATGGATGGATAGTATACATCATGTTGTTTCCGGTGGTATTTGGAACGTCATGTGGATCCTCATGGTTGAGGAGAAATGAATTTTTGAAGATGACAAAGTGAATTGAAGAAGGAAGTACATGTAGGCCCTGAAGATAATTAAAGAAATGAATTACAAAATAAGAAAGTGTCAGGTCAGCCCTAATGTTAAAAGCAAGTGACATAAATGGTATAAATAAACATCATTATACATTCATTTGAAATACAAGTCAAATTTAAGAGGAAATCAGAGGTAAAGAAGGCCGGATTTCAAGGGAGGATGAAGTCTTTTGGTGATGTATTCTAAGGTATGTTATTTTCAGGTCATCTTACCATTTTCGCTGTAACTTTTTTTATAGAAAGATTTAGATAGTGAAATTTCTATGGTATTGAGAAGACATGTCATGGTACCTATGGTAAAAGTTTTATATTTTTATTCGATACAATTATGGAGATACAGTCTGTGGAAGATGGGGTTTTTGACCAGTCCTGAAGCTAGTCAATAAACAAGTGTTCTGGGTAAAACGGTCATAAATTCTTCATAGAGAATCCAAATGACGTGGGAAAATTTTCATTGGAAATAGTACAGACTGTAGTTTTTTGTGTGCGATTTTTAGAATCTGATGTTAAATATTGAGCACGGGGCATTCTATACAAGTTAAGTCTCTTGAATAAACCAGAATTGAATAAGGTCTACCATTCTTTCCATAACTTCCTTTTGGGGAGGACTCAAGGAGTGAAACTTGGAGAAGTTTCATAAAATACATTGAGTAATATTATCTATAGGATCATAGTATTCCAAGAATTGAAGAATTGCAGAAGTTGAAGAATTCTCATGAAGCATTATCAAGTTCTATGTGATGGTTGGTTGATGGTGATGATTTAATGTAAAGTTTTATTATCTCTCATATATTCTTGGGTGGAAGGAAGGGGCAAGGATGGAGAGTTAAACCCTTTCTTTATATTTGAGGATTGTATCTTACTCATGGATTTTTATCCCTCCCTTTACATTTGGAAGCTGTAGCTACCTTTAGAAGTCATTACTTCCATTGAACAATACCTATTGATTATTTCTCATATATTGTGCATGTTGTACTGTGGTGTATTGGTGTAACTCTTATACTATTGTTCATTTCTCATTGGATATAATTGAATGGTTTAAGTATAATTTGAAAAAAGGTTTTAAATTGTACTTGATGTTGATTCACCCCCCTCTCAGTATCAACATGTGTAATCTTCATATTCTTAGGATCAGTCTGTTGATCACTGGTTCCCATGGCCTCTACACTGCTTCTCTTTCTATAAACACTTACCTTGGGGACTTTGAATATCAATTTCTGAGGATATTTCTTTGTTTGACTCTATTGTAGGGTTTCCTCCACTTGTTTTGTTTGAGTTGGTTGCAGGATTGCTTCCATATCAACACAAACTTATAGGTTTTCAACTTATCAAAACCCTCAACATGTTCATGCTCATAAGGGGCTTGTTTGTTCATCAATATTCTCTTGGATATGATTTGATGTGGATCATATCTTCTTCCATGTAGCTGTGGAAAACCAAAATATTTGAGCTTTTCTTGAATATGATATAAAAAAAGATCTGGATTTGAAAATGAAAGGGCCAATGATAAAAGGTAACTTGAGGTTGGAGGCTTAGAACAACTTTAGGAAATGCTCTGTCTCAAATATGATTCTTTTCCTGATGAATTCAAGGGGAAAAAATATTGGGGTCAAAAAAATTGGCAGTATATAGGGGGCTTAATGACAACCATAAACCCAAATTATTGTTGAATGAATGAACATTACCCAGTCTCCTACTCTTCTTTTTGGGTTTGGTTGCAAATAGCTCCTCATATCATCTAAAACTCTAGGTAGGTTGGTGTTGAAAATCAAACTATAAACCCTGGACATAACTTTGTTGATGAATATGAGCAATGAAATCCTCTTACATTCAATTGATATGAATGCTTCTTATGAAAATTCTCTCTTATTGGTTTCCAAGAAAATCTTTAGCAAATAGGTGTAATATCTTAGATGTCGTAGAGAGTGAAAATTCACTAGTTGTTTATGGATATTATCAGCTATGAATTGATCAAAATAGATATGGACTAAAAGACTAGATTATGACTGAAAAAATGTCAACAGGAAACCCAACATGACCTCGACCACATGTTTGTCATTATCTAGACCTAAAATTTGACTCAACAGGGAACAAAGTCATTGGACCTCAATAACCATTATACTCACATTCATTGGCAAATACAATCTCTCTGAAAGATGTTCTGGTTTGACAATTGTCTGTAAAAATAGATCTCTGACTTCTGATGGACACTCTCTATATACCCTAATTATCTTTTCTTCATTGAAAGGTTCATACACTATGGATAAAGACTCTGGTATACTGAGGGCATCCCGAATTGATATACTCTCTACCCTACATATGACCTCAGACCCCTTTTTATTTACGACGAGTTTTTCTTCCTGTGAATACTACTCTGCACACCAAACTATGAATTTGGGAAAAGGGAAAGCGACTTCGACAACATAAGAGACTATGGTGGCCTAGACTGCTTCAAGGAATGGTATATTCTTTCCTATATTATTGGATAAATTGCTTCTAGACACAGAGATGGGCGAAATGGTAATTTCAGTGTCAAAAATGTCTAAATCTCAGTCAATTAGGGATTCTTCATTCGACATAGGGTATTTCTATGTTACTGAAGTTATGATAGGGTCCATGGTGGCGATGAAAAATACATGTATATGAGTGGAAATGGTGTGCAATGGCACACTGTGAAGCTGTAGTCGAACGAAGGTGGTTGCACCAAGTTTCAAACGATCCAGTCTTTTTGAAAGAATAATAAAATACATGAAAAATGCCCTTTTATACCTTTTCCAAATTTTGGGGGCATGAGGAAGTGGTTTGGGGAAACCCACTTTTCACCCCAAAATGCATCTAGTGGTGCCACATGGTACCGATTGAAAACCACGGTTTAGATTTCAGACCGCTTTCTGGAATTATCCTTCGCACAACTTCTCCTCCCAAAATGATCCTCTACCATCAATCTGGAGTGCTCGCGATCTATGATGTATCAGATCCCATCCACTTAGATCCCTTGCCATTTTAGCCTTTTCTTTCCATATTTATCCCCATCCTCTAGTTTGTCAAACCTCCAAACCAATCTGGCATCTCGCTAAGTCCAGAAACCTTGATTTCACACAAAAATTTTAATGGTGATAACATGGGCTCCAATTGGGGATTCTATCCTCCCGGCAAGGTAAAAAAGAATGACAGACCAAGTGCCTACCCATTGGGATTTATTTTACCTCTGCAACTAAATCGATCAACATTTTATTCTCAAAACTCAAATTATACTCAACATAACTTAAGGACTTCGCTTCGGGCTTCAATTTATGTTGTTTTGATTCCAATTGCTTTAAATGAAAAGAAAAAATGGTTGTACATAATGAATGGAAAGGGTGAAAATTCCTTTAAGCGAGATAATTCTTGAGAAACCTGCCATTCATAGGTCATCCACCAATGAGATCTCCATTGTGTTCCTGTAGCAAATAGACATTATTTCCATGCTATGCCACAATTTTGAAGGTCCCAACCATAGATGGTCAAATTTCCCATGCTTTCCCCTGTCTTCATTTATGGTATCCCATCTCAACACCAAATCTCCTACTTTCAAATCATCTTCCTTAGTATGCCTATCAAAATATTTTTTAATCCTGTCTTGGTGCAACTGAGAGTTGTTGAAGGCTTTCTCTCTTGTTTTCTAGACATTGATTAGTTCATATGTTCTCCTTCAAGTGGAATCTGGTTCAACATCTTTCTCCTGTATAAATCTCATCACTAGAAGTCCTAATGAATTAGGAAAAAATTTCTTTGTGCCATACACAATCTGGAAGGGTGAAGTAGCAATAGATATTTTTTTAGTGTTTCTATCAACCCACAGTGCATGGATAATTTTCTTGTGCCAAGCCTTTTTGTTATCTTGCAACAATTTTTTGATAATTCTGGTCAATATTTTATTAGATGACTCAGCCAACCCATTAACTTGAGGGCAATAAGTTTTGGAATGGCCAAGAGTTATATTGTAATCACTGCAAAATTTTTCCATATTTTTGGACTTAAATGTTGTTGCATTGTCTATAATGATTTGACTGGGCAACCAAACTCAAACAAAATATTGTTCTCCAAAAATTGAATGATAACAACATCTATGGCTTGCCTGGTGGGAACTGCTTCAATCCACTTGGTGAAGTAATCTGTGGTTTTCAGTATCCACTTGTGCTAAGTTGAGGACTGTGGATAAATTTCTCCTATGAAATCAAGGCCCCATTGTCTAAAAGGTGCTTCAACAGAGATGCTTCAAGGGAAAAGGCTGCAATTTTCTCTTCCCATAAAAAATTTGGCATTCATGACAGCTTGAAACTTCCTTTTAGACATCAGAAAAAATGCTAGGACAATAGAACCCAACCCTCGATATTGTGTGCACAATAGTTTTACAATAGTGGTTCCCTTCACAATCACCTTTATGAAACTATCTGATGGTCTTCTCTACTTCTCCCTCCAACAAACATCTCAGCAAGATTCCTCCTGGATCCTTCAAATACAGAGATTGATTTACAATACAAAAATTTGTTTCCTTTAGCTTTAAAAACCTGGCCTTGGTTTTGCTCAATTCAAGAGGAGCCTACAAATTTTTCAACACATAAATAATGTCAGCATACCATGGGGATTCAAGGAATTTTTGAGATACCTGAGGGACCTTTTTTTCTTTTGGGTCTGCTGACAAATCAACATTGAAGTTAATTCCGAAGAGTTCACAATTTTTTTGTGCCATCAGCTTGGAAAGTCCTTGTCCTTTGATCAAATTTGTAGGTTTGATCTCAAGGTCATACTCCAAGAACACAACTATCCACTTCCCCTTTTTCCCTTAGGACCAGGCTGAGTTAAAATGTCCTTCACAAAACTGCTAGGCACATAGGCCATGGTATGAGAATGCAAGATATAAACTCTTAACTCCTTCAGGGCCTTGACCAGTGCATGTGCATGTTTTTCCATGATATCATACTTTAATGGGGAATCCCTCAATGTCCTACTATAGTATGTTATGGGCCTCTCAAAATTCTTCTCATCCTTTTGTAATAAAACACCAACAATGGTGTGCACAGAGGAAAAATAAAACAATATAAAGTCTTTCTCAAAATCAAGACTAGCCAACACTGGAGCCTTGGTCAATGCCACTTTAATGTCTTCAAAGGATTTTCTGGCTTCAGCGGTCCACTTTATCTCACTTCCTTTCTTGAGCATGTTAGTGATATGCTTTATTATTTCAGCCAGGTTAGGGATGAATCTTCTCAGAAAGTTTACTTTCCCCAAGAAAGATTGCACTTCTTTCTTGCTTCTTGGTGTGCCAATTTTTAATATTCCCACATCTCTGCTGGGATCTATCTTTATTCCCTCCTTTGAAATAATGTGACCAAGCATATTCCTCTCTTGCATGCCAAAATTAGACTTATTGGGCTTCAATGAAATGCCAAACTTCCTACACTTTTGAAAAACCCTCCTTAGATGTTTAAGATGTTCTTCATTAGAAATTGAATACACAGTGATATCATCTAAGTAAATAACAATAAATTTATCTTTCTGGTCAACAAAATCTATATACATAGCCCTTTGAAATGTTACTCCTGCATTCATGAGCCCAAAAGGAATCTTGGCATACATGAAGGTGCCCCATGGTGTTGTAAAGGCTATCTTTTCCTGATCATTAGGGTGTACCATGATTTGATTGTACCCAGAGAAACCATCCAACATTGAAATTTTTTGAGAACCCACCACTTTCTGTAGAATGTGATCCATCTTAGGCAGTGGGTAATTGTCCTTGAGAGACACAATGTTCAGATTTCTAAAGTCTACACATAATCTGATCTCTCCACTCTTCTTTCTGACAAGTACCATATTTTCCACCCACTTAGAAAATCTCAGAGACACTATGATATTGTCTTCAAACAAATTATTTATCTCTTTCTCAATCAAGGGCAACATCAAAGGATTGATTCTTCTTAATTTCTGTTCGAAAGGTTTATGATCCTCTTTGATTAGAATCACATGCTGAATCACCTTGGTATCATACAATTTCACATCTTCATAACTCTAGGAAAAAACATTAGGAAATTATTTCATTAAATTGATATACCTTTGCTTGACCTCTGGGCTAAGTGTCTTGTGTTGATTAAGGTTGGTTGTCATTGATGTCAACCCTTGAAGAAAGCCCTGTAGCACAAAGGTTGGGTAATGGACCCAAGATTGTTTGATGTAAATATGACTCATTATTGTCTCATCATGGTTGATAATAAGTAGAAATGGGTGAACTCCAAAGTGGTCCCCTTATGGTGAAAGCCCTCATGGGAAGACGCTTTGTGAATTGAGTTATCCTAGAAGTATGGTTAGAGAACCCATGCTTATTCATGGAATAATGAGATGAAGGTCAGTGAATTTGTAATTGAAACTATCCTATATGGATAGTTCTTGTCATTCCATTTCCGGTGGTATATGGAATGTCACATAACTCCTCACGGTTAGAGAGTTATGGCCATGAGAAGTTGGAGAACCCAGGTTTGGGTAATGGACCCAAGTTTGTTTGATGGATAATGGTATGTGTTTTGATATATTTGCAGGTAATAATATTATATATGGATGGCACATGTCATTCCATTTCTGGTGGTATGTGGAATGTCACATAACTCCTCATGGTTTGAGAGTTATGGTCGTACAAAGTTGGAGGACCCTCTTATGTCATCTAGAAGCCCCAAAAGGTCAAAGTAGTCAAAGTGGTTTAAGAGATTTTAGAAGGTAAATAATAAAGTGAATTGATGAGTGTACTAAAATTCAAAGTGAGTACAAAATAAATTATTTAAATAATAAATTTAATGGAGAAATTAGAAGTGGGTTAAGCCTAAAATAAGGAAAGTGGGAAAAGTGACCTAGAAGATGTTTTTAAGGAAGCTACTTGGAGAGTATAAATACGAGGAAAGGCTCTCTCATTTAAGATACACTTGAGAATATTGAATACCTATAGGTTTTTGAGGTAACCAAATGATATCTAAGCTTAATTTATGAGGCAAGGTGAAGAAAAGAAGGTTGGAATTCAAGGAAGGATAAATTCTTTTGATGGTGTTTTCTAAGGTATTTTATTTACAGATCATATCACCATTTTCGCAATAATTTTTTTTATAGAATGATTCAAACCATGAAATTGGTATTCCATTGAGGAAACATATCCAAGTATCTATGGTAAAAAATTTACCTTGTGGGACGTTTTATTTTTGGAGTTACACTCCGTGGAAAATAGGGTTTGTGGCTAGTCCTAAAACTAGTCAAAAACATGTGTTTTGGGTAAAAACGTCATAACTTATTCATAACAGATCCAAACTTAGTAATACTAAATGTGTTGGTTACATTACAATCTATAGTATTCTGTGTAACAATTTCATATCGATTCAACAAATATTCCTTTTGGGGCATGCTCTACAAGGTCACTCTCTAGAATAAGCCAGAATTCAGAAAGGTATGCCATTTTTGCTATAACTACTTTTCTGAGAGGTTCCAAGTAGTGAAACCTGGAGAAATTGTATAAAACACACTGAAGAACATTGTGTATTAGTTTCAGATCTTTATTCATTACAGGTACAAAGTTATGATTATTTCAATTTAGGGTTGTTGACTAATGAGACTAAAGAAACGTTTGATGTAAATGCTAGTCTCTTGTTGTTTAAAGTTAAGGAAGGTTTGCAGGTATGTGATCATATACACCAGTTCTATTACAAAGTTATGAATCATATTTGGCTGATGAAATTGATGAGGGATTTTGGTTGATGTACAATTTGGGTACATGGTTGAGACAAGTAGTTGATGAGTTGGCACATACATGAGGTGTATAGTTGATGATGTTGGTACATATTGATGAGTCATAGTTGATGATTACTTGACACATGATTGGTACATACTTGGTACATGGTTGGTTGCACTTGTTTATGGTACAGGTTGATTACAGATTGTTTGGTTTAGGTTGGTGCATGGTTGATGCACTTGTTTATGGTACATGTTGATTACAGGTTGAGGTACAGGTTGATGCATGGTTGATGCATGGTTCAGGTTTATTGGCACAGGTTTACAATGGTATATCTCACAGTGATAGTTTGACAGTGGTTCCATCATTCTAATTCTACTTCAGGGTGGTTGGATGAGGCAAGGACAGGCGGTTGTAGCCACCTTCCGGTTATATCCGGAGAACATAGGGGGTTGTATCCTCCTTCTGGTTGTAGCCAGAGAATTGGAAAGTTAGATCTTCCCTCAGGTTGTAGCCCGAGAAACTAGGGTGTTGGAGCCTCCTTCCAGTTGCAACTGGAAAACAAAGGAAGTTGGTGCTTCCAATTAATGTAATTCTTCAAGACATATAAGAAAAATAATTCCTTGGTTTTCTCCCGATTTGGGGTTCCACGTAAAACACTGGTGTACTTTGTATGTGTGTGATTGTTCATTTCTTATTTCTCATTATTGGATAATAACTCTACATTGATATAACACTTGGATTATTTGAAGAAAAAGGATTATAATTATGCTATTACTGATTCACCCCCCTCTTAGTAATCCAACAATCATAAACTTTCAAATCTTCATAACTCCATAAAAAAACATTAGGAAATTATTTCATTAAATTGATATACCTTTGCTTGACCTCTAGGATAAGTGTCTTGGACATCTTAATGATCTTGGAATATTCCTGAGTCCCAATGTTGCAATCTTCAACATCTCCATCATTTACAATAATTTTAGGACTCTTGGCCACATCATTATTGTCAAAGAGTTTCTCCAATGGGACCAAGCATTTGGGAATGATGTTATTTTTTAGTTGCAATATATCTTTACCAACAATCTGATTCTTGAAATAACCATCATTTGTGAACACAACTATATCTTCTTCTTCACCGCAATATTCCTCATCAATATTCAAATTTTCAAATTCATCCTCCATCTTGAGGAAACTTTCTATTTGTTTATCATCTTCGAAAACTTGCCAGTACTTAATATTATCTGGCACTGCTGGGCTGTGCTTGACCTCAATCTCATATTTTTTGTTAGAGAAAATTGGAATTTTGAAGACTGAGGCTGAAGTAGCCAGGGTATCATCAATTTGATTCTACCCCTTTAGAATCACTGAAAGATTATACTCTGGAAATTATTCAATAAGAACAAGCACTATATTTATATAGGCCCTCATCCTAGGATGTTTTTCTTGGTATATACCATTTATTTGATTGATAATTAGCTCAAAATATCTATGTACAACTATTCTCTTAGCACCCATTTCTTTCAAAGTCTTCAATCCCAATACTAATGCCTCATATTCAACCATGTTATTTATGCAATCAAAAGAAAGTTTATAAAAACATAGTTTTGTGCTTCCTTTGGGGAGGTTAATCCACACACCAGCCCCTGTTCCTTCTCTACTGACAACTCCATCGAAGCTCATATTCCACATCTGATTTTTTGAATTATTTTGCTTCTCTAAAATTTTCTCATTTTGTTGATCAGATTAGTCTTTGGCAGCCATATCCATCTCTAGACCTTTTTCTTAAAAAATCAAATCATTAAATAAAATAGAGGAACCAATCTTAGTTTCCATAGAATAAATGGGGTGGTTGTTTGGTTGGGATTTGTTATTGACCATGTATTTGAGAAATAATTCAGTGTACAACCTCCTATATTGACCAAAAATAGGGATAGTGGCATATGACATATCCATTTGCAGAGTCCCTTTCAACTTTGCAGCCCATGGCCTAGATAACAACATGCCAAAATTAGGAGGGATATCAACAACTCCTACATCCATGACCATATTTTTTGCTGGAATTTGAGATAATGATACCACTAGATCTCTGATTAGGCCTAGACACTTCACCTTCCTTGAATCAAAGGAGAAAAGATCTTTGTAAGACCTTGTAATGTCCAGAACCAATTGGTCCATGACCACCTTGGGCATCAGGTTATGGGATGCTCTTGAATCCAACATACCATTGTGCATAGTTATATCATGAATCTTCAGACTAACATCGAAAGGGGGGACCTCATCAGCTTCACTACTATCCTCTACACGTGGGCCAAACAAGATGGAAGGATGATCATCTTGTATATTCAAAGTATCAGAAGTTTCTTCCATCTTGAGAATATTGATGATCTAATTTCTATATTCACTATTCTTTATCAACTCATTGAATGGTACAAAGATTTTAATTTTGGCCATCTCATTTTCAAAATTAAAGGAATATGAAGTTTTCTCTACCTCTTTGATGACTGTCTCCTTTCTTGTTTCAAGTACTTTCTTCTAAGGTTATTCCTTTTTCTTTCCTTTCTCCACAACATCCTTTGCAATAGAGTCTTTCTTAGGTTGACTTGAAGAAGGTGTATTATTTTGAGACTCTTTAGTAGGGTTTCCCTTTGGAGGATTTACAGGTACCTTTTTGTTTCGAAGATTATATTGTTTCTGGAATCGCATGATGACGTTTTTCATCCCTATTTGGTAATATTCCTTTTCTAATGACAACATTTCATCATCCTCCTGCATGAAGATTTCACTTGCATCCATGAAATAGTCATGTTCTTCTTTAGTAAAAAACACCTATGTTTCATTATCATCACAACAATGCATGTTGTCTTCAAAAGTTCCATCAAACTTTTCATTTACATAATTATTTTGAAAGGGAGGTCTTATTTTCTAATCACCTTGGTTCCTCTGATCTCTTTGTCTAATTTGTGGAACTGCTAGTCTCCTTTGGTTTCTGGGTGGAACATTATCATGTTCTCTGGTGTTAGGATTATTATCTAAAGACACCCTCTCCATGAGTTTCACCATGTTTTTCATCATCATTTCAAACCTCTCTTCTGATGACTGTGAGGTTGAAGGTTGTGCCTTATCTTGAACCTTGTTCATGTCCCTATCAGAATTATATTTGATCTTTCCTGAAGCCATTAGATTTACTTCAACTTCTATTGCATCACTCATAATATCATCTAATGAAGTGGATCTTGTTTCCCTTAACAAAAAAGAAAAATCACTTTCAAAGGAATCAACATATCTAAGTTGAGCAACCCTAGGAGGAGGTTTTACCTCAGTAGGAATTGAGTTGTAAACTTTGATAAATCTTGCTGAAAAATCTTGGATTGTTTCATCAGGTGACCTTCTCATGTTGTTATACTGGGTTAGCAACTGAAGGGGGTTTTTCTTGTCACCACACTTTGCAAGAAAATTGGTTTCAAGGGCTTCAAAATTGAGGATACTTGTTGCTGGGAGATCTCTGAACCACTTACTAATTTATCCTACAAGACTTTGTGCAAACAACCTCATTTTTGCATCTTCAAAATATACTTCTTCTAGCTCTACAAAATCATTGAACTAGTCTAGGTGTTTTTGGGCTAACACATTTCCTTCAGCATCATACAACTTATTACTCTGATTATATTTCTGGGGAATATCATGTAATTGAGAAGGTAGAACAAGAGGGGAAAAACTAGATGCCATGGCTGTTGTAAGAACTTGAAATGGTTGTTGGTTTTGAGTATAAATCACAAGAGGTTTGGTACAGGAAGCTCAAATTAAATCTTGGAACCTCTTCATATCAAAGATGATCTCGTTCAAGAAAGACTCTGATTTAGTTCTGAACAAAGTTTGCTCCAATTTTACATCAAAATCAAGGTCTTCAATGATTGTCACTCCATATTTGGTTAAGGATAGATATCTGTCTAGACACAAAACTGGGTTTATTAGTTTTTCTTTTCTTTTGTGTACAATCTTCTCAGGATCAAACACAAGGATCACTACTTCTGGGTCTGGGTTTCTCCTGGTATGAATTCTCTTGGGAGCCAGGATTTCTAGCTCAAAATACTTTATGCTACTGGTATCTTTATAATAGAGTCACCAGGGTAAATTTAGTCTCAGCTAATAAGGTGTTTGATTCAGTGTCACCCTCAGGAATCAAATTTGAAGCTTTAAGTCATTATTTTCCCAGGGAAGATTTCACTTTCGATCCCCGATAATGGCACCAGAATGCTAACACTTTGTAAATTTGTTCGGGTGATAAACAAATGATAGAGGTAACCTACAAACCAACTTTAGAGCTGGGTACTAGCCTTCTCAGCTCAGAGAGGGCCCTCTCCTGTCACTTGGTATTTCTTTGACAATCAATGGCTAGGTTATGTCATATATATATATATATATATATATATATATATATACTTTCTAGCAAGGAAGGGGAGGGACACTTAGGGCTATGGAGTCAAACTTTTGAAAATGAATGGAAACACTAAATGGATAGTAGAACTCTCCAAAGGATAAAGGCTAAATGAGGCGATAAACCTGAGTTATAATTTGTAAATTTTTAGAGTGTAGGAAGAAAATAAAACATATAACTGCATCAAAGCATTAAATAAATGAATTCTGAATTACTTAGGAAGAACTTATCACAGTTTAAATTTCTTCATCCGAGAGCATCACAAGATGAATTCTGGGTTTGACTATCCAATTTAAATAGAATACAGTGAAAATGAAATCAGAAATACAGAAAATACATACAAAGAAAGGAGACAAAACTCAGTTAACCACCATTAGAATATTTTCATGGAAACTTCAAGACTTTTGCATGTGTATTCAATTCAGCTTCATAAAATTACATTCAGGTTACGAACAACTTAAAATTGTGCCCTTCACTTCTGCCAACCCTTAATATGTTTGGAACTCCTAATATTTATACAAGTTCGAGTTCCTTCCGTTTGAAACCGATTACAATGCTTGAAATGAAACATTTCAGTTTCTAAAACTGATTAGAATAATTACAAATGACAGTTTTGGTATTGGAACCGATTACAATGATTAACAAGAAAATGTTTAATGATATGACTTCTAACTCTTCTGACACTTCAAATCCTTTATTTTCCACTTGTTTTGTTCTGGTATTCTGCCTAATTTGCCATGCTCAATGACACCCGGACATCAATTACTTGCCCCTGGAAAACTGCACTTTGTCTTATGGACATGATCGTCACAGAGTGCAGTGCCTTGTGAACTCTTTATTGTGTTTCAAGTTTCTCTGCTAGCAATTGGTCCTTTCCCTGCTGTAACTGGGATTTTTCCTCCTCCCATTTCATTTGTAAGTTAAGCTACTCCTGTTCTTCCTTTCTCTATTTCTCTTCATGTGCCCTATGTGCTTGTGCCAAAGCCTGGGTGGATTTTGCTATGTCTTCTTGAGCTCGTCGAAGGCAAGCTTTGACTTTCTTGGTGATCTGGCGTAACTATGTGGGCTCATCGCCTATTCCTAATATTTCCATTGTTAATAGCGTCGTAGAAACTGCTTGGTTGGACTGACGTGCCTGCTGCGCTTCTTTGAATTCGCTCGTGATCCGGTGGAATAGCTCCTCCTGCTTTGCTTCTTTCTTTTCCACAAGCTCTAATGAAACATCATTCAGCATAACAATTAAGAAGTCAAAATAATCCAAGGCAAGCGTAATATTAAGTGTGGTCTGAGTGGCCTTAGTTTTCTTTTTGGATGAGGGCCTCGGTGGGGTAATATTCCTTTTCTCGAAGGGATCTGCCTCATCCCTAGGCAAGGTAACCTCACCTTTTCTCTGTTCAACTTCTGTGCCCCCTAGTTATTCATCATCAGCTCCCTTTGCAAATGAGAGTGAAGCAGTCTTTGTGGATGTGTTGTGGATATCTTGAAATTACAGCTCCTTCTTAGTCTTGCGCGGTCCTAGTGTATCTGGCATAGCTTTAGGGCTCTCTACATCGGACATCTCTGCGAGGTTTGCTGCAACAAGAATGTCTGCCGACCATTCCTTGGTAATCTCCTCCAAGTCATATTTTGTCAGCTTATAATATGACTGGAGTTGTTGTTTGTGCTTGTCTGCACATGTTGTGATGTAGGTGAAGTGACGATCTGCGTTGAATTTCATCAAAGGTCGAAACCTATGAAGAGTGTTGGGTGTAATACGCAGTGTATACTGAATGACATTCCTCAACTGAGTGTAGTACACATGGAAGGAGGCATTGGATTACCATTGTTTGTTCATGTCGCTGGAGTACCACAACGTACAGAACTTCGTAGCTAGGGGTTCGAAGGGTTCGATCTCCGGAAACTTGTCTCTCTCCGGCAGTTCCCATGTGATGAAGGTCATGAGTATGAGCAACCAGCTAAAGTGGAACTCATACCCTTGGTCTTGCGCCTGTCTATAGTTAAGCTCTAGATGATTTATAAAGTATTTTTCCCAGTTCATTTGTATTCCCTCTGCGCACTTCCCTGCGAGGTCAACTACAAATCTGGTCACCTGTGTAGGTCTATTTTTTCGGACTAACTTGCCTGCGATCAGCTGGAAACCAAAGCATATTGTTGCATTCTCAATGGAGGCTACCTTGTAACCTCACGTTCCTTTCTCCATATCACCATATGTGTCTTTTATTCGTTGAGAGAGAGCACAATTTGTGGTCTTTCCAGGGTAAAAGTCGTGCATGCCAGGGCCCTGCATGCTTAGTCCAATGATTTGATTGATCAGAATCAGATCCACGGTGATGCATAGGTCCAACCATAGGTAGCCTCTATGGTAGAAGGGCAAGAATAGTCTAACACATGCATTTACTTCCTGATGCCTCCCGAAATGTGGAATCTTCATTACGTTGAGGAGGGTTGAATGCACAAGGTTATGGGTCCATTGCTACGGTACAATCTTGGGGTTATTTCCTTTTGTAATAGTCAAATACTTGTGCGGGGCTAGCATATTGTACACCTTGCGATCTCCAAGGTTAAAATCACTGAATTTCAGCGTGGTGAGCTTTTCCTGGTCAACATCAACTACATGCACCCCTTTCAGGAGGTACGCAGTGACAACAACATAGTCGAAGTCTCTGGGTACAGAGTCTCGATTCACTGGTCCACTTAGTGGTGGGATATATTTAGGAAATATTCTTGGGATCATATTTACATTGGCGAAGTCATTTCCTATCTTAGATCGTCTTTTCGAAGGCGATCGTGATGGTCCTGCGCGAGCAGTGGAGGTGGAAGCTAGCAGTACGCCCAAGAATGATGCCTGTACACTTGTAGACATTCTGCGTTCTAACATGACTCTCTCATCCATTAAATCAATTATAAATTCTTCAACAATTTTCTCAGCAGCGCTAAGCTCGTTCGACATACAAACTTGGGTCAGCTGGATCAGGTACAAAAGGAATTCAGAGATGACAACGAATAGTAAGGAAATGATCTCAGGGTAAGTAAATCTCAGGGTTCGCGCTTAGATTCTCAGTTAGCAAAAAGTATTCTCGGTGCGTGGCACGACAGGTTAAGTAGGCAATCTCAACAACAGACATGGGGCCTTCATTAACTCCGTTCTATCTGTTCTAGTGATATCCAACAGTCTAGTGGTAACCCATAACTTCTTTTCGATCCGTTCGGAGTGGTGGTTGAATGGGTATATCGGTTCCAATGACTATATTGCTTCGTCATTTCGAAGTATTCTATATCGTTGTTCTGATATCTCGAAAAACCTCCAATTCTACAATTCTTCTTGCTACGAAGTGTCCTCTAGAACCTCTTGTAACCTTACAGTATCATCCCTTTTCTTTCTTAACTTCCTAGCCTTCTTCCCAGTGAGTTTCATCTCAGTAATGATTTTATCATTCTGATGTTTATCTTTTGTGGTCTTAGTTTCTTCGCACTGTGGAAAATCTTTCTTAGGGTTCCTTGATAATACTTCTTTTGTATCAAAAATAAGTAACTCAATCTTCTGCGGATCCTCAAGTGTTCTTTTAGCTTAGACATCGGAGGTACTAATATTAAATATCTACGATCTGCTCTTCTGTTCTTCAATCAAGTGTGCAATCCTTCTGGTCATAAAGTCTTTTAACTCTTTCTTCTTCTGTTCCAAAACTTTATCTTCTTCTCTTCGTCTAGCTTGTTCTCTATCAATCCAGGGTTTTCCTATGAGCATGGTAAATGGGGCATTGTCTTCAACAAATTTAATGATCTCAAAGTCTTCCTCTGTCAAAGTTCCATTGACAGTCATAGGTATCCGGGCGAGCCTTCCATATAGGTTACTAGATTTCCTCTAAAGAAACTTGTTCCTCATAGGGAAGAGATCATGGCAGGATTTACTATAGCTTCCCAAGTTATTTCTAGCATAATGTTCACTTGTGTCTCTTCTTCAAGAATACAGTCAATGTCGAAGTCCCCTATTCTTGCTTCGATTTTCTTCTTTTCTTTGAAGATATCTGATCACCTAACATGTCGGTGGTCATTCAAGGTATCTTTCATCAGCAACAATATCTTTTCTGATTCTTTCTGGGTTTCTGCTATAATCCTGGTCTCTTGATCTCCCACAAGGTTTTTTTGTTCCATATTCAACTTCTCAAGCCTAGCAATCATTTTAGGGAAATCCAATACTTCATGGTCCATAGCCTTACAACAAAGGAAACTAGGTCTTCTCCCAGGGCATTCTTTAGAAAGATGTCTCGATCGTCTGCACTTATAACAGAGGGTTAATATTCTCATCCATTTAGATGTTCCCCAACTCCTTCTGTACTGTGCACCAGGATCATGGTGGCTAGCCTGCAATTTTTTTTTCTAGGATCCTACATCCACTTGTTAGTCCATACATTGTTTTGATGCATAAGTATAACATATCTATCACTATACTTATCAGATCTATTCATATCAAACTTTCTTTCATCTATTAATGCCCTAGTTTTGAAGCTAGGACAGAATCTATCAAACATACCTAGATCCATGCTTTAGAAACAAAAAAACAATTTCACTTATCTTACTTCTGTAGAGCACAAAGCTTCCAGATCTAAGACTTTTAAGTATTCTTACCTTTATCAAGGCATAGAGCTTACAAATCTTACCTTTTTCTTCACAGATTTGACTTCTTTTCTTTAGATCTGACCTCTCTTTCTTCAGATCCAACCTTTTTTCTTGGCACAAAGATTCTCAGGTCAAACAGAATATTGCACACTAGGGCAACAGATCTACGCATAGAGCTTATTTCACGCAAAGTTTCATCTTCTTCAGTTCCCAACAATCATAGTTTTAGGTCCCAGCAATGGAACCATTTGTTGGCATAGGGGAAGACCCAGGGTTCAATGATCAAGAGCACACCAACAAAGCCCTAACTACCGGTCCTTTCAGAAACACTTGTGAAGTAGATGAAGTCTCACCCGAGGTAGAGGCAGGGGTGGTTGCAAGACTCAGGTGTCTGCAACCTTAGCCGGGGCACATATCTGTGATTATCCTTCTTACAATGCACATAGCAGCAATTATTCCTTAGCATACATTCATTAATATACTTCACAGAAGGCACAAAGAATCGCAGTGAATACATATACTAAGAATGATTCAGTACTTATCCATAGAAATATAGGTTAGATTCAACAGATCAAGCACTAATAATCTCATATATCAGATCTAATGTTCCTTCATTCATAAACAACACATAGCATAACTAGATCTACTTAATCAGATCAAGCACTTAGCCAAGAAAGAGATAAATACATAAGAGAAAAGCACAAAGCACTATACACACAGTTACCGTGGTTCAACCCCACCCTGGGGCTACATCAACAAAGTCTTATTTATATTATCACGGTCAAGCAGTTACATCACAGAACTCTAATGACCCTTACTTTGAACAGGACATAAGATCTGTGCAGCTCGCTAGATCCTTCTTCCTTTCTCTTCAGACTATAACAACCTGCACTTAGCTCTCTGATCTCATGCACAGAGCACTCTAAGATACACCCAGTCACACAGATCCAATTACTAGCACTAAGCTTTCATTCATACATCACATAGATGTACTACATTACTATCTCCTCCTTATCTTATTATCTACCTTTCCTATTTATAGATTACAAAATGGGCTTAAACATGGGTAAACCCATGGGCCGACTTCCCTTTCCCATTACATCAACCCAAAACCCTAAAATGGACCCCAAAATAGGTCTTGCTTCCTTATTTTCGGCTTCACATTGCGATCCTTCCTTGGCAAGTTGTCGTAGTCCCAAAAGTGGTCAAGTATGACCAAGTACTCTTAAACTTGGTCAAGGGCCAACACCTAGCCATACTATCTCCTTCCATTGCAAGTCAGAAGGGATATCATAATCCATCATTTCTTTGATTGGGATCTCCAAGTCAATGCAAGAGGCATATGCCATGAGTGGTAGTCCAACTTTCATTGCTTTGAACTCATTCATAATCTCAAAATATGTAATCATATGTTCAACCAGGGTTGCTCCTTTCAGGTTTTCCTCCAGGGCTTCAAACTTGGAGTGGTCCATTCTGCACTGAGTGAGGCAAGCATTGTATTCTTCCTGATCATATAATTTTCCTTTTCCTTCCAAAAATGGTGGGAGGCCTTTAAGAAACAATTCTTCAAATAGATCTTTGAATTATTGCACACTTTTCTCCATCTGTGTTGCCTTGGTTTGGACTGATTTCAGTAGGTTATGCTTAGCAATAACCCTCCTGGCCCAGATGTTCAATGTAGTTCTATCTTTGACTCCAATGTTCTGAAGTTCTGCAGTAGGGATGGAGTTGAGCAGGTTTATGGCATTTTGGGCCCACTCTAATGGTTTCTTTGCTAAAGTATCATTTACAAAATTGCACCTGCTTCTAGTTGTGATGGCCATGTTGTCTTTATCATTGATGAAATTCAAATACACTCTGAACTTGGCATCTCCAACAACTATAGAATCCCATATGATGTGCTTGGCTCCCAACAACAGTCCTTTGCCCCTTAATATTATTTTCTGCTTGTCTATCCTTTCCTGCAATGCTTGATTCTCCTTTTGAAATTGAGCCATTATTTCATTCTTTGCTTGCATTTCCTACTTCAATTTCTCTATGTCCCCTTTTAACCCCTTGATTTCTCCTACCTCTAGGCTAATTTGTGACATAGCCTGGATAAGTCCTTCAGTGTTTGGCCCAACTTCTATAGTGGGAGGTACAAATACAACCCTGTTCAACAATTGTTTTTCTCTTGTAACCATTTCATCTTTTCTTGCTCAAGCTGCAACACCCTAGCTTTGTACTCCAATGCCTCTTGTGGAAATGCTTCTCTTTCATATTCTAGAAAAACCAATTCTGTTGTTTGTAGATGCTCTTTGGCAGACATTTTCAGTTTCTTCTTCAAACTTTGAATCAATTTGTCCTTCTCATCCAATGAGGATTTCACCCCTTGGGGGGCTTCAGAATCCAGCCTCTTGACTTGATTCTTCCAAGCTTTGCTAGATGCTTTTTCTTTCCTTAACTGCCCTTCCAATTTCATTGCATAAGATGACAAACTTGAATTGTTCAAGCTTAAACTCATGTAATCGGAATACAACATATCACTAGTATTCTTGTGGAATTTGACTTTGTTTGGAGCATTGATGTTGTCATACTTTATCTTGATCTCAGATACTTTATATTCATCTGCAACTTCTATATTAAAGGTTCTCTTCTCAATATACCTTACTGTGAAAAATGAAGATTTGTGCTGAGAAATATTTTCCACTTCAGGGACTAAATCCCTCATCTCACCCATAGCCATGTTTCCTTTCTCAACATATTGTTTTGACAAATCTTATTTAGATTGATAAGTTGCCCCAGATGTCTTATCAAAGATGTTTTTTTTGCTGCTAAAGGTTCTTGAGTTGCCTTCACTTTGGATATTTCTTCCCTTTTCAACCTCTACAATGCTAGTTCCACTCTCCACCATATCCATATTTACTTGTTCTTTAGGCTCTTCCTCATCCAAATTCACTATCTGTGGAGACTGTGTAATCTTCGTCTTCTTAGGAGAAGTTTGTTGATCATTGGTGCCCATGGCCTATGAACTACTTCTCTTGTTGTAGACACTTACCTTGGGGACTTTGAATATCAGTTTCTGAGGATCTTGTTGTGTTTGACTCTGTTGTAGGGTTGCCTCACCTTGTTGTGTTTGAGTTGGTTGTAGGATTGCTTCCATATCAACACAGACTTCTAGGTTTTCCAACTTATCAAAACCCTCAACATGTTCACGCTCATAAGGGGCATGTTTATTCATCAATCTTCTCTTGGATATGATTTGATGTGAATCATATCTTCTTCCCTGTAGCTATGCAAAACCAAACTCTTTGAGATTTGCTTGAATTTGAGATAAACAAGATCTAGCTTTGACAATGAAAGGGCCAATGATAAAAGGGAACTTGAGGTTGGAGGCTTTGTGCAACTTTAGGAAATGCTCTATCTTAGATATGATTCTTTACCTGATGAATTCAAGGGAAAAAAATCTAGGGGTTAGAAAAAATGGCAGTAGATAGGGGGATTCATGAAAACCATAAACCCATATTATTGTTGAATGCATGAACAATACTCAGTCCCCTACTCTATTTTCTAGGTTTTCTTGCAGATAGCTCCTCATGTCATCCAAAACACTAGGTAGGTTGGTGTTGAAAATCAAACTGTATACCCTGGACATAACTTTGTTGATGAACATGAGCAATGAAATCCTCTTAAATTCAGTTGATATGAATGCTTCTTCAGGAAATTCTCTCTTATTGGTTTCCAGGAAAATATTAAGCGAATAGGTGTAATAACTGAAATGTCTTAGAGAGCAAAAATTCAGTAGTTGTTTATGTATATTATCATCTATGAATTAATCAAAACTGATACGAACTGACAGACCAGACTCTGAATGAAAATATTTCAACAGGAAACCCAGCATGACCTCGACCACATGTTTGTCATTATCTAGACCTAAAATTTGACTCAGCAGGGAACAAATACATTGCACCTCAATAACCATTATACTCACATTAATTGGCAAAGAAAGACTCTCTGAAATATGTTTTGGTTTGACAATTGTTTGTAAAAATAGATGTCTGACTTCTAATGGACACTCTTTGTATACCCTAATTATCTTTTTTTTATTGAAAGGTTCAGACACTGCGGAGAAAGACTTTGGCATACTGATGGAATCTTGAATTGATATACTCTCTACCCTACACATGACCTCAGACCCCTGTTTATTTACGATGACTTTTTATTCCTGTGAATACTGCTCTACGCACCAACCTATGAATTCAGGAAAAGGGAAAGTGACTTTGACAACATAAGGGACTATGGTGGCCTGGACTGCTTCAAGGAATGATATATGATTTCCTATATTATTAGTCAGATTGCTTTTGGACACAGATATGGGAGAAATGGTAATTTCATTGTTGAAAATGTTTGAATCTCGGTCAATTAGGGCTTCTTCCTTCGACACAGGGTCTTGCTCTATTAAAAATGGATGCAAAAAACTGCCAAAAAAAAATTGGAGTGCTCCACCCCCAAACACCCTTACAAGGGGGGACACAAGCCCCCCTCCCCTCTTCTCCCATATCAGTGTACACATACCCAACATACTTCGGGTCAATGGATTATGGGTATTGAATGTCATGGGATCATATATATATTGTATTGTAAGGATTGAAGTTGGAATATGATGAATAAGAATTAGAGGTGTGGCTCTAAATAGGTTGTTGGTTTTCTTGGTTTTTTTTTCCATGGTAAATATATGTATATATGTGTGATTGCAATGAAGTTCATTTATTTTTTTAAGAATCTCTGTGTGCATCACATTACTGTAAAATGTTTAAAATTTACAGAATAGTCAACAAGAGGAGAAAGGAAAAACTTATAAAGGGTGCAAATCCCAAGTTAGTTGAATAGTCTAGACTAGCCAAAGAGTCAGAAAGTTGGAATTCTGGAATTCCAAGAGACACAAGCTCAATATGTGCATAGAGCCCTTGCCTTAACATTAATAATTTTTATTTTTATTTTTGGTATTATAAGTTATCTAAATAGGTTAATAAAGAGAATGTTGTTAGATATTGTGTTTATACTCTTTCATACTTGTGGCTAATTATTGACTATTCTCTCCTTTTCTAGTTCTCTTGGTGCTTATGGGAAGGAGAAATATAACTTGTGAACTATTCTCTCATTAGTAGTGTTTTCTCCCACTTATCTTTTGCTTGCTAAAAATTGATACAAAGAAAGGGGTCTCTCAACAACTTGTGGATTGTTTAATTGTGTTTCACTTCATTGATCTGTAAACTACCATGGATATTCCAATGGATAGTTAATCTCAACATATCTAATAAAATACTGAAATCATTAATGTGAAGGTTAATTTCCTTTAGATCTCATATTCTTTAATTATTTTTTTTCTACTTAAAATGTATGAAATAGATGAAACACATAAAATAGAGAACACAAATAAATAATTCTCACACCATCCACAAATAAACACAAGATATAACTTGGGAACCCTAAAACAGGAGAAAACCTAGCTAGAAGGTGAGGTCACTCTGCTCTCTTATCTTCAAATACAAGTACAAAGAAACATGCACTCTCTATGGAGTTTCCTTTAACATTGTGGCCTATATGGATTCTACATAATCTCTCCTCTGTTTTTCTCTCAAAATACCACTCCCAGGTGCTCTTCTCAACTATGGAACAAACAAAGTGCTCAAGAATGGAACTCATTCTCCTCCTAGTAGCTTGGTATTTAACATAGCCTGATAACCATCTAGGGGTAGGGTTTTGACTCCTCAACCATCAATTGTGATAAGGTTTGAAGGTTCTAGAATCTTATTGAAATTCCATACGCATCTAGTCCCATATGCATGAGTAATGAGGTTTAATGTGGCATCCACCCGTACCATGGTGGTCAACATGGTAGATGAACTTGCGGGAGGCATAACTTTTGCATATGAGCTCTGATTGACGTTATTTTTGCACCGTTGGAATGGTATCAATGTGTAGAATAATATCAATTAGTCCAATATATATCTGGGGAAGCACTGACCCCCCAAAATGTCATTTGATTCCTCAAAATGGCTCTGAAAGGTTTCAAACCCCAATTTTCCAAACTAGGACTTGCCATTAAAATGACTCTGAAATTTTATTCCTACCATTTTTTCCACTTTGAAAGCATCAAGATAAATACAAAATAATATAATGGTCCAATTTAGATCATACATCCCCATTTAGAGAGGATTTTTGTCCCCAAAATATTTACTGAATGAGGTGAGGAAAATTTTCCTCTACCTTCTCCCTGGAGTACCACTTTGGCTTGTGTGGAAGTTGTTCTTTCAAACCAATCTTCCAATTGTCATGTTTCCCCTGTATTGTATTTCTAGACCGCTTCTATAAAACTGTGTCTTGTGCCAACTCTTCCTGAGCATATGGTGTTAAGTCCTCTATGGAAGGTAGGACATGCTCCTCCTCCTAATCCAACATGGAAGGCTCATAGAGTTTCATAATATCTACATTCACTATTGAGTAGATGCACATGTATGGGGGTATACTGAGTCTTCGGGCATTATCTCCCACCTTTTCCAATATATCGAAAGGTCCATATCGTAGAGCCTTGATCCTCTTACCAGGACCCTGTAGTCTTTCCTTGTTTAATTGTAACCAAAATCTATCTCCCACTTTCAATGACTTCTCAGTTATGTGTTGATCATGTCTTTCGTTGTATTTTTCTAGTTTCTTCTTCATCATCTCATGTACTTGCAAATGGATTTTCCTAATATTCTCAACAATTTTTTCTTCTTCCAATGCATCTCATGTGAGGTCCTCCCTCACTCCTCCTTATTTTCCATATACAACATCCAAGGGTGAAGGTAGAAAATATCCAAAGTAAGTTTCAAAAGGTGACTTACCAGTAGAAGTGTGGACTGCTCTATTATAAGAGTGTTGTATGTAGATCATATTTTCATCCTAGGTCATTAGATGCTTTTGATTGTAACCCCTCAAAATATGCACCAAAGTCATGTTGACTACTTTTATCTACCTATCTACGTATGGGTGGAATGTTGTATATCTCTTTAATTTAGTGTCCATATTCTCCCACAATGTATTCTAAAATGTACTGAGAAATATGGTACCCATGTATGATATGATTCTCCTCGATATCCCAAAGTGCACCCAAACCTGTTCAAAGAACATGTTTGTTTCTTCTTGTCCTTTGATGTTATTTTTACAAGGCATGAGAACACACATCTTGTTGAACCTGTCAACTAACACAAACAGATAGTAATGTCTCATGTCATTTGTTGGTAAAACTCCCACAAAATCCATGGAAATGTTTTCCCAAGGTCAAGTGTGGATAGGTAAGGGATGGTATAGACCTTGCTTCAAATTACTAGGCTTGTTGGTAAAACAAAGTATACATCCTCTAACATACCATGCTACACCTTCTTGCATTTTGGACTATTACACATACCTCTATAGGTTGGAAACCATCTTCCTAACACCAAAATGTTATACAATCTTGGAGGCATGAGCCTCTATGATAAGCTGTAGTTGTTCACCTTTAGGGACATAGAGCTTGTCAATCTTGTATAGTAACCCATTTTGGAAATGATAGTCAACCTTGTTGTCACATTTTTCTATATGAATTTTTCCTTTTAGTTGTTGAAACACTTCTTGAATTCCTCATCTTTTGTTTATGCCTCTTTGTATGCATCATGGGTAAAAGGCTCCATGTGCATCAGAGTTTCGAAATATGTAATATTGGATGTGGGTTGTCTTGAAATCATGTCTTCCAACATGTTTGTGTTTCCCTTCTTATACTTAATGACTAGATGAAATTGTTGTAAAGACCCCAACCACTTGTAATGCATGGTTTTTTGTAGCTTACTCTGGCCCTATAAATATTTTAGTGGTTGGTGATCTATGTGGATGATGGTCTCCTTTTCCACTTCTTGATAGCATGAACTAGGGCATCGAGTTCCTTTTCATAGGTAGGGTAGTTGAGAATTGCCCCATGAAATATTTTAGAATAACAACATACATGTTTCCTCATTGCATCAAAACTACTCCCATGGCATACCCACTTGCATATGTCTCCACTTCAAAAGGCTTTTGCAATTTTGGCAGTGAAAGAATTTGTGCTTGAATGATCTTTATTTTCCTCTCATAAAATGCTTTCTACTAATTCTTCCTCCACTGGAAATTCTTACCACTCATTTTTATGGTGTGGAGTGGTATAACTACCACTGAAAAATGAATCTAGGAACTTTCACAAGTATGATTTTTCGCCAACAAAAATCCTAGCTTCTGTGACATTATAGGAACTGGCCATTTCATGATGGCCTCCATCTTTGTAGAATCTATCTCGATCTCCCCTCCACTAATCACATACCCCAAATACACCAAATATTGCTGAGAAAAAACACACTTCTTGAGGTTATCCAACAATTGGTGCTTCTTCAATGTCTCTAAAACCTACATGAGATGTGAAATGTACTCCTCCTAGTTAGCACTATAAACTAGTATATCATCCAGTTAAAGTGGCCAAATATATATTATTAGCACATGGAAAAAATCAACAAGTTCAAGAGGATTCACAAGTGTATCCTTCATCCCCATTTCTATTGTAGAATCCTACTGATGGCATATAATATGAAGCCAAATCCCTAGACTATATGATTACTTAGATGGAATATTTATCTATTTGTTTATGCAATATGGAATTGACAAAACAAAAGGAACTAGTTTATGCAATAATATTTTTCAAATCCTTGATCATAAAGAGTATGCCGTATTGATGGGATTTTATTAGTTCAATTAGAATATAAAGAATATTTCATATAACCCCATGATGTTTCTTTCATAGAGAAGAAGGAATCTTTAATGGGTTCATCAAAGTTTCCTCTGTTAGATACCAATGTTTCACAAGACTCTGAAGTTCCATAAACTATGTGTTGTTCCTCTTTAGAGGAGGTTTACCCTCCTATGATAACAATGCCATGGGATACACCACGCAATGACCCATCTATGATGCAAAGGATGATGTACAAGAGGAATAAGAATAAAACAATGTGAATGTTTCCCTATTAACCATTGACAATACCTTCTTTCAAGAAAGGCTAAAAATGGTATGGTTGAACCTCCATTTCAAGATCCACATCTTAGAGTAACTAAGTACATGCCTTTCAATGTTGATAGCAATGCAAGAAGAAAACAACCAAATATTTTGGAAAGTGTGCTTCATAAATTTGAAACCATTTTCCACGGATAATCAAGGTAAGGTTAACTCACACAAAGAGTTATAAATAGTAGTCAACATTGTGGAGAAACTAAGAATATATGATTACCAGGTAACCAATTGATACTTGAATTCCATCCTTTCTTTCAAAGGTTATGATAGTGGAATTTATGATGTCATTAGATGTTGGATGGAATCCTTATTCACTTGAATGCCTTTAAAAATGATAATAATCTTATAATTATTTACTTGAATGAAGTATACAAAGATTCAGTCTCTTTAGTTCTACATTTCACAATATAATAGTCTCACTTACCTATGGAGCACTTACAAATCCTTGAAGGTATTAATCTCCTTCAATGGTTACATTGGCAATATGATTTCACTTGATTCTTTGGTGTGCTAGTGTAATTAGGGTAGAAAATATATTAGTATATAGTAGTAGGATTTTATTTCATTTTCATAGATTGGTGCTTGCTTAATCATTTAACTCTTTTATTTGTTTTCTACAAGTTTGATTTAGTATAATAGTTTTATTTCATTCTTTGATTTTGATTTTCATTTTACTCCTTGAATTTCATGGTTTCTTAGACTAATTTTTATTTCCTTTTCCTTTTGAAGATGTAACAACCCTAAATTTTACCCTACTCTATTATGACCATGGATTGTTTCAAATATAGTGGAAGACGACTATGTATTTCTCATTTACAAGGAACAATTAGCCCATGCTTTTCTTGTTCTTAGCCCACATACATGCTTGTAGGGCCACACCCATGTATTTCCTTATCTTTGAGAATCATGACCACAACTTGATAATGTAAAATATCTTGTTATGCACATTTTTCATGTTCGTATCCCACAAGCATACATGTAGATAACAATTTTTATTTACCTAAGAGCCCAAACCTAATAATATCTAGATGGATGCTATTGAATAAGAGGTGGAGGTAGGAAAGATTTGACTATGGATCATTAAGGTCATAGGATGATAGAAATTAGTTGATGGATTCAATGTTTTTTTGAGTTACTAAAACTTTATGATTCCTTCACCTCAATTTGATTAACAAGACAACATATTGAAGGAAACCATTCACATACACTAAATGCACTAATCATGCGAAAGGTGAAATTCATAAATCTAGTGGTGAAATTTAAAAGGGATTAATCTAGTACTATAGCCTGGAAAATCTCCAATAAATCCCAATAGAAGGTGATCAACCCCATCAAGACTATAAAGGGCCACTTCTTTCCCCACCCATGAAATGCTAAGAAACATATTACAAAGGGAGAATATGGAAAGTAAGATAAGTAATTGCATGGTGATGTAGGCAATCTTCATTGGGAATATGGAGACCTAATAGATAGTAGAGTATGGTATATGATGTTGTGGTGACCCATCAGGGATATGAACACTCACTAACTATGGAGAAACACTTGAGGCATATTATATCCATGCCTAGGGAATAAATTTTTATCCCAAATATAAAAGGCCTTGAGATTATGATTACAAACTAGATCATTTATTCATGCTAGATTTAGTGAATCTCTTCAAATTTTATTATTCAATGCAGGTGTTGAGTGCATTAATATAGCTTGTGAGAATGGTCATTGATTTTGTTACAAGAAAACCCTGTAACCAATTTTCTTATGTTTCAATGTCTATACTTCCATGAAAAGAAAATGAATCTATCTTTGCTTCCTAATAATAGATTAATGGTTTCTATTAGATATTCTTGGCTTCATCCAACGTGTTATCATTTTTTGAGGCCCTCAATTGACCCTAGGTCCTAGGAACTAGGCCCCCATCTAATTTATTTTTAAGCCTCATCGATCATCTCTTAATATTTTGATGAAATTGGCGCTCTTAGATGATTTCAATTTATTTGATTGGTTTACATAACTAACCCAATTACTTGAAGTGTGCATGAAGGTCATGGGTGCCTTATTGAGTGGTTAACTGGTGATACTTGTTATTCTTAAATTATTTACCTAATTGACTATGTATTACTATATTCTTTTGTTGGTAATGAATGATCTACTTTATTATTCAGATCTACGTAGATAGTTCATTATGGTTTCCTATGATTTGACTTGTTGCTTTATTGAGATCTTAGATTGACAATTGTGATGATTTTTACTTCTTGCTTCATATTATCCTACTTGTTTTTAGGTAAGGATGGTTGAATAGTTGAATTGTTTTGGATTTTGAGGAGGTAGTAGTTCTTTTGTTCAACTGATAAATTATGCATCACCCTAAGTCCTTACATTGTTTCATTGGTGATTGAAAGCTCCATGCTAAGCGTCTTTTGGTTATAAGTAGGTTGTGTAGTATTTTAATTGCATGAATTTGATTTGGTTGTGCCTCTAAGTTTGGGTGTAGGTTTATTGAAGTAAATGACCTTCATCAAAATATTATATAGGCTAGCAATTGCTCCTTATTTGATCTTTCTTGTTTCATGATAATGGCCTTAGTTGATTGAGTGTTCAATTATTAGTTCACTCCTTTCTTTAATGTTTGATTGTTTTCATGTGAAGGTTCATCAATGTAGAATGTATTGCAAGAGTTCAATTATCTCTGCTTATTATCGCTTTTTATGCATGGATGTTTGATCACTCTACTTATTATCGCTTTAGATGAATGGATGTTTGATCACTGATTACAATGTGTCTAACATAAATTAATTTTGAGCCACATAAGTATGAAAATTATCTTTAAAAAAATTCCCATCGTTGAGTTATTTTTTGCTACATGTTTAATAAAAGGTAGTACCAAGGGAGTGGTATAATATTTTGAATGGCCAGGTGTTGGAAATATCTTGATTTCCTCTACACTATGCTTTATATGATATGTAGGTCTAAGGTCACGTGTCAGAGTTACATGTTTATGATAGTTGTAGGGGGTTGTTTTAGAAATGAAATTATCATCAAGTTTATTGACAGTTATTGTAGTCTATAAATTTTTATGATGACCATCGCTTCTTAATTAATGCTTTTGCTTCTCAACAATTTGATATTTTGGATGCTTGGGAGTCTTAATTAATCAATTTGATATTTTGGATGCTTGGGAGTCTTAATTAATTTGTGGTCTTTGGTTGTTTACAGGGATGTACAAGTACTAGAATAATTTATTATACCTGGAGAGACCATCATAAACACAAGCAACTCCTATAAGTACCATGCATATGCCATTATGGGGTTTTCTCTCCTTTTCTCTAATATGGTGTAAAATAATTGCAATGACCCATTAGTGATATTTTTCATTTTGTTGGTTGAATGTGCATGGCAATCATACAAATGGATTCTTGAAATTGTGTGTTATCTAGTCCCGAGGGCTGTGGTTACAAGCATAACAAGGATGGTATGTGAAGGGGTAATTTTAACATATTTTGATAATGATATTTTAAGCATTTTTATAGATTTGATCATGACTACTTATGGCCTCTTCTAATCATGAGTGATTACTCATCCAAGTTATAAATAATTTTGCTCATTGTTTTAATAGTGTTTCCCTTATTTGTTAGCTAGTGTATAGGTACACGTTCAGCTTGAATAATAGGTGTCCAATGAATTGGAGCATGTTATAACCCTAAATTGCACCACACATGCTTACCTGGCATCAGGCCAACTCATATCCCTTGCAAAAAAACTATTGAACAACTCTTCTAAAAACTCCATTTTTAAAAAGTAAATGCTAGCAGGCCCACTACAGCCCACAGAAAAATGCTAGCAAGCCCACTACAACCCACGGGCAAACGCTAGCAGGCCCACTACAACCCGCGTTTGCCTTCAGAATCACAAAAAATGGAAAGTTGTCGACGGGACAAAAAGCTATGGGTCAGTTAACTGAAACTCCCGGCCATGCATGGCCGAGAGTTCATCCAAAACCCTAGCTCCTTCTAGCCTATAAAAGAATGGGTAGGGGTACTATTTGGAAGAGGAAAAAGAGAGCAAGGAAACTCTGCCCAATTGCTGAATCCATTTGTCCCAACCCTTTAGCCTTTCCTCAAGCTTAAGGAGAATTCAAGCAAAGCAGTTGGAGGACAAAGAAGAGGAGGAGCCCAGGATCAGGATCGAGGAATGGTGGCCGGTCTCTATCATTATTGTAATTTGATTCATCTTGAGATTAATAAAAGAATACTTTTCCTGTCCCAATGCACGAGTGATATATATTATATTTGATTTATGCTTAATCTCTAACCCTTAGGTAGAAAAATAGCATGCATGCATAGTGTCTTGTCTTGATTGCAGGATTTTCTTTGGAAGGAGCAGCGAAATCAAGCGGATAAAGCGCAACGGAGGATCTACCTCAAACATCGATAGAAAAAGGTTAGTAGGTCTTTTCCATGCTTGTGTGTGAAAAAGGGGTTTGAATATTGGGGTGATAGGTTAAAAGTGTTTTCTTTAAGGTCATGATCTATGTACAAGTTCAGCCCTATCTTGTTAGTCCGTAGGGTATTATTTCCCAACAACAGAATTGGCGACTCCACTGGGGATAGTACTCTTAGGGTTTCTAGATTTAAGTAAGGTTTTTGGGTAGTTTAAAGGAGTAGATTCTTTGTTTCTTTGTTTGGTTGTTTTCTATTAGGTCAGAGCTAGCAGTGAACCTGGTTCTTAATACCAGTTTTTCCTTGACTGTTGCTTGACATTGATTATCGGGACACATAGAGGTACACGCGGCCTGCAGAAGGCCTGCACGCGTGTAAACCGTGCCCTAACCTTCTACAACCCATGTTTGAACGCTTGCTGCAGAGGTTTCAGTAGCGTGTAGGGCTCAGAGAGCTTAAGAGGCAGGCTCCTCTTCCCTGTCAGAATTTTACATTCTCAGGGGGCTTTCTAGATCCTGTCTGGGTCTTGCTGGTTTACATTCTTGTCTCAGTCTGCCTTATTGTGATTGTCATTTTTTGCATTTAGTTTCCTTTTCTGTTTAAAACGAAGAATCCAAGCCTTTAAGAGACACTGGTTGTCAATACTAGAGGCCTCTTCCAGGTCTGGGCTATCTGTGTTTGATTTTTCTTGGATTTTATACCTACACGCGGCCTGTTTCAGTTTAGCCTGCGGGTACCCGCGCGCTATTATAGCTCAGCACGCGTTTGAACGCGTGCTGTTTCAGTGACAGTAGTGGGCTTGATTGGGTGCTTTTCAATCAGGGTGGGGCAGTCATCCCCTCCTGTGGTGAGAAGTGTTCCTCTCAGGAGTTTGATTCTAGGATTGCACAGTCAGTAGGTTAGGGCCTCTTATCCTTAGCCTGTGTTTTTCTTAGTTGATGTTTTGATAGAAAAGACAAAAGAAAAGATTTGTTTTTATGGTTTTTAGACAAGTGTTAGAATCGATGCTTTCTTGATTGCCTTTGTGCATCTTTTCTCTGGTTCTTTGCGATCTGTGCTTTAAGCCTGAATTTTATATTGTTTTCTTTGTTTTGTGCTTGTCGGCATTTTCCCTTTGTTGCTTCATTTTTCAATTAAAAAAAATAAAAATATATCTCTTTTTCATTTTCTTCTTTGTTTGAAGATTGTGTTGTTGCATCAGTAGCTAGGAAGAAGTCTTTTTTCATAAGTTTTTGCAGGGCATTTAGCACTTAAGTAGCTCGCAGATTGAGCGAAATTCCTTTATGTTTTTCTGCATGAAATCTTAGAAAATTCGAAAAGAAAAAGAAGCCTTTCTTGTTGAAAAGTTGTTGGTTTTTGCATTTTTTTTGTAAAAGTTTTGTTTCCAAGCATTTCTTGTTCATTTTTCTTTGAGTCTTTACACACCATCAGTTTCACCTTCATACCTTGTGATGTAAAAAATCCCATTGAAAGCAACGCTAATTAAAAACTATTAGACTTTTTGTTTGTAGGGTTCATACACTAGCTCAGGACTAGGGCCTTGGAATAGGTTGGAGAGTAAATCCTCCAAGGCCACTCAAAACAAACATTGGAGTCTGTTATAGGGAGTGTAGAAGTCCAGTTACGGAAATTTATCTGGGACCCCCCTCTAACACAGAGGCTAAACATGAGGTCGCGTAAGGAAAGGTAGCGGAGATAACCCCTCCAAAGCTGGACCAAGCGTAGTGGAGAACACATATCGAGGATTTGTTGAGGGATTCCGTCGTTTTCATTTGTCACGGAGCTTCGTGGGTCTCGAATCCGTTCGAGGTCCTCAGTTTTCTTCCGGACCATTTTCTCTCGATACCCTTGACAGGTTTCGGGCTTGATACCCTGCTCATTGTGGTCTACCCGACTATCGACTGTACCCTCCTGGTGACTGTTCACATGCTGGAAAACTAGTTGTCAATCTTTTCTAGGGACATACACAGGTGACTGCGGGGGTATACCACGGTACCTAGGACAGACATTGGGCCACGCTTTGCAGAGTATACCTGGAGGTTGCTTTCGTTTTCGAGTTTCACTTGCACTGGTAAGTTGCTCTAGTGTTGGTTGTTGTAATTGTTCTTCAAAATAGTTAGTGTTTGCTTGTCTTATCTCATAGGGGATCTCTTTTAGTGTGTGTTACTGTTTGATCGTGTAGAATACCTTAGCGTGTCGTGAATATTCTCACACAGTGGAGGATTCAGAGCTCCGTCGGTCACGAAGGCTTCTGGGCCTGCCGCCAGTTATACTGGAGCTACCCCCGCCACCATTGAGGTGGAAACTAGACCAACAAGGGTCTTTCAAAGCAACCGGGTTACAAACCATTGAGCCCGAACAACTACTGGAGGAATCAACCGCCAATCTTGGTTTGGTTGAAACCCCAACCACTGATACTTGGCCGCAAGTGATTTTGCCAATTCAATTTTACAAATGCCTGTCAGTGCCTCACACAGCTATGGCAACAAACCCTGTTACTTCCTCTGGGAATTCTTCCATTCCCACCACCGTTGCTACCATAGGAGAAGCATCTCCTAACTTGCCTTTGTCGATGGTCCGGGCCACTATGGTCTCGGCCGCAACTACGTTGCACTGTGGATCGACCCCATCTATTGCGGCGACCACACCTCCCTTCACACCTAGTGCGACAGGCCCTCCATTTTCATACAGTATGCCTAGTTCAGGTACAATTCCTACACTCACTCACTCCACTTTACAGACTTTGGGTTTGGGAGCAGGGAGCTCTAACGCTCCTCTGCAAGGTCAACTTGGGGGCATTCATGTTCCTTTCAATGCTTTTCCTTACGTTGGAGGTCATATCTCTCCTTCGTCCCCTTCGCTTGGTGGTCCGCATCAGCAGTCTGCCGGGCAGCCTGCACACATGAGTTCATTTGGAGCTGGGAGTCAAGTAACACCTGCGCAAACTCAGTCAGTAGGTTCGTCACCATTTGTTTGGAACAGGATGTTTGGTAATAACAATTTCGCATCCATTGCTTTCCCATCTGGGGGCACACCCATTTTTGGATAGTCTACTCCGACACAGGGTACTATTCCTACGTTGGGGGCACATATACCAGGACCTTGGAACTCAGGACAAGGATCCGTTCCTTCCTCTGGAATGCCATTCTGGTGTAATTCTTTCCACAGTCAATGGAACCCTAGACAGACTTCTATGCCTCTCCCATCGAGACCGGCATGGGGTAATCCTTCCCAAAGTCCGTCAAACACGATGAATGCCCAACATCCTATGTCCTTTATGGGGAATCAGCCAATGATGTCTCCTCATATGCAAAACCCTTACGCTGGTCAGGGCCATGGTTTTTACCAAAATCTGGGCCCGCAACCAAAATTTTCCTGGCAACCTGGTGCCAGTCAAACCCCAGGACCCTTTTTCCCAGGCTATCAGCAGCAACCTAAACTACCATTATTGGCGATGTTACACTTGCCAGATTTGACACGATTGTTAAATGATCCTATCTATCACGATCCACGTTGGCCTCCTATGCCAATGAAGTTTCCTTCATATATTCCAAAATTTGAGGCCAAGCCTAACGAAGATCCAGGTGATCACGTGACTACTTTTCATCTTTGGTGTTCATCTAATTCACTGAAAGATGACTCCATCCAGTTGCGATTGTTTCAACGTACTCTTATTGGGAGTGCCGCGAAATGGTACATCGATCTTGATCGCTCATGATATTCTTCTTTTGGTGAACTGGCGATGGCCTTCCTTAACCATTTCCAGCTACCTGTGAGATACGACGCTGGCATAGAGCTGCTGGCCAATTTCGAACAGATGAAAGCGGACCATATCTCTGATCATATCCGAGAGTGGCGACGCTGAAAGAGTCTAATCAAAGTACCAGTTCCACCAGCATTCCTGCTTGAGTGGTTCCTTAAGTCTTTAGTACCGCAATTATCCAAAGACATCGCAACTTTTGGGGTTTTCTTCGAAGAAGATGCCATCATGAGGGCTCAACAGTTTGAGCTTATCTATTCTCAGTCTGGTCTATTGTACAACATCCTACTAGATGCACCAAAATCGATACTGGATAAAACTAGACAGAGAGCCGGACCACATGCCGATGGCATCGTTGGCTCGACACAAACCAAGCCCGTTGAGCAATTGACAAAAAAATTGCAACAGTTATCTATACAACATTCAACGGCCAGCCAGACTACTGTTTTGGCTGCTCCTCCTACCCAAACATTGGAAGTACACTCCGTGCAGACAACTACCCCAAAGGCCACCCAACAACCTGAAGGGAAGAAAAAACAACGCAAGAAGGGTAAGGGGGATAAGAAACCTACTGATAATGCTGGTGAGGGAACCACAGAAAAGCGGAAGGTGAGGTATCCATGCAACTTATGTGCGGAAGACCACCCGACCCATCTATTTCCTTGACTCGCAGAGGCCTAGAAGTTTGTCACACAACAACAACAAGCCATGTTGACTAATCCCTTTCAACATGGGAAAAATTTAACTCAAGCCTCTACAAGTGCCGAAGGGGGCAGCCAAGAAAACTGCCCTCCTCCAAACAATTCCTCTTCCGCGAACGTATATATGGTTAGGGGTGATGCTTTAATCACGACTAGAGCACACGACTATAGTAAACCAAGCGCCTCTGAGAAGTGAAAAGAAGATGAACTCCCATATCTTTCTCTACAAATTGATAAGACGTTGGGAGAAATGATGACACGCATTCCAAAAGGTGCGTTCAAGAAAGATTCTCACAACCCAAACGCAAGGGCCACCCAGAACTACTCTGTGGTGGAATATTTATCCCAAACCCCTTGTGTAATGTCCACTTTGGAGGTCCTCCAAAGTTGCCCTGCTCAGAGAAAATCTTTGTTGAATTCTTTAGGCACTAATGAGACTTGTAACCCAGGTACCATCATGTTAGATACGACTGACTTAAAACCTCATTTTCCTTACCATGTCGCGTTTCAGATAGTAGTGGATCACCCCACGAAAACTTTTACACAGAATATCTTCCACATGGTGGTCGATGAGGGCGCTTCGACTTGCGTTATGTCATTAGCATGGTGGAAATCCATTGGTCAACCTGAGTTGTCTCCATCACCTACCCTCCTCACTGCGTTCGACTATCGTTCTTTTCGACCACATGGCATCATTCCTTCTTTCCCTGTGCAGTTAGGGGGAAAGACCGTGTGCATTGAAGTGGAGGTAGTCGATGCCCCCCTTGACTATAACCTCTGGTTAGGTCGAAGTTGGACTTATGCTATGCAAGTTGTGGTTGCTACAGTTTTTCGAGTCTTGTTGTTTCCACACGAGGGTCGGATAGTGACCATTGATCAATTGTCCTTCTCTCGACCTGACCCAGCTTTGGGGGCATCCACGGTTCCCATGATAGATAATCCTCAAGTTGGTGTCATTAATGTAGGATTTGGTTTGTGCCCATCTTTGATGGGTACTTTCGATTACCCACCTCCTCATGGCAATGTCAAGTTTATATCGACTCACCACAAGGCTAAGATTTTTCACGTTTCGTCGTTCCGCACGACTTACTTTGACGATCCATGGATTATTCCTTCCCCATCAGCCATGATGGATGAGACAGGGCACTCCGGCATGTCCATGCCCTTTTCAGCTGCTGTAGTAGCGTACTCTTTAGTCCAGCAAGCTTCAGCTACTCCTGATCTGACTCCCGCACAAGAGTTGGATCCACTTCTAGAGCCTATCTGGGCTCAGGGTTCTCTTACTACCACCAATTCCTTAGACTTAGTCTTGCCTTCTGACGAAGCTGTAATTGAAGCAATGACTGGTCTAGACAAACCTTGGGACGATCTTCATCACAGATCATATTTCCTCCCAGAGTTAAACCAAATCGCGGCAGGGTAATTCACTATCACCATGATGGGAGATCAACCATGTCCCATTAACCTCTTAGCTACACAAGAAATTTATGCTGAGGGAAATATGGCGACTATCGCTGAAACTATACCTATCAATACCTATCAATATCTCCAGAACCCCTGGTGTCATAGACAATGTTTTCGTCGGAGCATACAGCTCCCCCGAGAAGATGCCAGGCATTGACCCACAAAGTGTCGATTATGAGCTACCTTTGTTGTTTTTCAAGCTCGCTTCGAGATCCGAAAGCAACATTCGGTGAGACTGCATTTATGCTTTTCGATCTTTTCTGGATTAACTAAGAAAAGTAACCATTATGAGTCTTCTTTAAGCCCTTTTCAGACTACTTAAAGATGAAAAGATTGCCAAGTGACCTTGTTTCTTCACACTCGTTAAATTGGTCCAGAAGAACGTTCCTTAAAAAGGTCTCCTTTTAAGCCCTTTTCAGACCCTCTAAACATGAAAAGATTGCTGAGCGATCTTGTGGCCTTTCACACTCGTTAAACTGAAATTTGAAGTCACGTCTGTCCGGTGGTAGTTTACCCCTTTTTCGGTCCGGACGGTCAACTATATAAACAAAGGAATACTCTATTGAATTCCCATTCTTTAGAAGAGTATCCTTAGGTATAATTTTATCCCTTTTTCGGGCCTGAGGGACTAAATTTACGAAAAAGAAACCCCCCTGGAGTTCATAGTTAAGCTCTTTTCAGACTCCCTAAAATTGAAAAGATCATCGAGTGACCTTATTCTTTCACACTCGTTAAATTGGTCCAGAAGAATATTCTTGACGGAGTCCATAGTTAAG
>JZKD02S0933337.1:308476-320490 GCA_000966675.3 Picea glauca
CGAATCCATTTGTCCCAACCCTTTAGCCTTTCCTCAAGCTTAAGGAGAATTCAAGCAAAGCAGTTGGAGGACAAAGAAGAGGAGGATCCCAGGATCAGGATCGAGGAACGGTGGTAGGTATCTATCATTATTGTAAGTTGATTCATCTTGAGATTAATAAAATAATACTTTTCCCATCCCAATGCACGAGTGATATATATTATATTTGATTTATGCTTAATCTCTAACCCTTAGGTAGAAAAATAGCATGCATGCATAGTGTCTTGTCTTGATTGCAGGATTGTCTTTGGAAGGAGCAGTGAAATCAAGCGGATAAAGCGCAACGGAGGATCTACCTCAAACATCGATAGAAAAAGGTTAGTAGGTCTTTTCCATGCTTGTGTGTGAAAAAGGGGTTTGAATATTGGGGTGATAGGTTAAAAGTGTTTTCTTTAAGGTCATGATCTGCGTACAAGTTCAGCTCTAGCTTGTTAGTCCGTAGGGTATTATTTCCCAACAACAGAGCATGGTAATTAATGCTAATCAAATAATTATGAAATTATAGTACCAAATTATAAAACAAATTGAGAAACACTCTACACGAGAACTAAGCCTTAGCCTATAGGGCCCATTTGCATGTAATTTCATGGTCGATATGAATGAAGTGCCAAAAATATGGAAAATTATATATTAGGGATATGAATGAAGTACCAAAAATATGGAAAAGTATATATTAGGGTTTTCTAGGTCATTGATTACAATGTGTCTGACATAAATTAATTAAGTATGAAAATTATCTTTAAAAAAATTCCCATCGTTGAGCTATTTTTTGCTACATGTTTAATAAAAGGTACTAAGGGAGTGGTATAATATTTTGAATGGCCAGGTGTTGGAAATATCTTGATTTCCTCTACACTATGCTTTGTATGATATTTAGTTCTAAGGTCATGTGTCAGAGTTACATGTTTATGAAGATAAAAAAAACCATGGGGACCATTTTTGGTTGTAAGGGGTTGTTTTAGAAATGAAATTATCATCAGGTTTCTTGATAATTATTGTAGCCTATAGATTTTTTTTATGATGACCATCACTTCTTAATTAATGTTTTTGCTTCCACGAGATTGAAAAAGGCCTCATTCACTCAACAATTTGATAGTTTGGATGCTTGGGAGTCTTACTTAATGATTTTATTTTTTAAGTGTTCTAAGATATTCACACTTGATTTCAATGGTTTCGTTACTTGTAGACCCAACACTAAAGAAAAATTTCTCACATGTGAAGCAATCAAATTTCCAAATCCAACAAAACAATAAATCACTCACTTTGGAGTGTACGTAGATAACTCACAAGAGACATTCACTCATTTGGGATGCTAGTAATCTCTCTCATTCAACAAATCACTCACTAAAATACCAATCTCTCACCTTGGAGGTAAGAAAACTCTTTTACCTAACACAGACAAAAAATACTCATTGGATGTGCAATCTACCCCCTGACCTAATGGATGGCTCACTAAAAACAAATTTCTCACCTAGTTAAGAAACTTTTCTTCAACTTTAGCAATTTGGTAACTTGGCACTCTACCTCAATGAATTTACCTTTAACAATTTCCTCTTCTTTCCTTGGTTCATCACCATTTTTCCTCATGGATTTTCATTTACCTAGAACATGCTTATTTACCTTCGCTTGGTTGTTCTTATATGTTTTCAATATTATTCTACATGTTATGATCTTCAAGAGGGTGTGTCTACTGGTAGGTAGGCCATTTTTCTCTATCTCTCTTTTCATTTGACTTCCCCTTGGTTTGGTGTTGTACATTTCAAACACTTCTGGATATATTGAATCAAATTTGTATTCCCCATTGCAAGTTGATTTCATGCTTGGAATAATCCTTTATTTCATTTTTATATTCAAGAATCACATATGTCATTAAAGGGATAGTTTGAAGTGGCGACCATGTTTACCAAGTATCCAAGTCAAGCACAAAGTTTGATTCCTGAAGGGGTAGCAATGCTTTTCACTCAAGGTCAATCCAACAAAGAAGGAAAACCTTTGCATTGTGTTCACAAAAATGCATCCATCATCCAAAGGGTTATGGGAATGATATTGGTCATCAAGGAGACGAATCAAACTACCTACAATCTAAGCAACAAAGTAACACATGTTTAAATCATTTTTCTTACTTAATTTGATGTTGAATAGATTTACATGATCCTTTATAAGTTAAATATCATTGCAAATTCATTATAATATATTGTACAAAGAAAGAAGGATGTATGAAACCATTATTTGATGCCTAGAAGTTGTTGGGTGAAACATGAGTTTTGAAATAGTTCACCACATACAATTATGCTAGAATCAACTAGTTATATCACCTATTTGGATTGAATCTATGGTTGGTCATAATTTAGTTAATCAATGGTGTTTTTTAAATAACAAAGGATTTATTTCTCTTATTTATACGAAGCATTATTTGTGGGTTATGAAAAAAAGGTCAATTGTTGTAAATTCATAGATGTAATGCATGGCTTCTATGTTATTTCTTTCATTCAATTTGATTTTTTCCATATGTGTGTAGGTCTTTGAACCCATTTTTAAAAATACAAATGACTTAAAATTGTGAATGATACACTTGTGTTCAATTGAAGTGAATAAATAAGTTTTCTCCTAGCTTGGGATCCATTGGTATTCTCTCTCACTTCCCCCGTCTCATACCTTATCTCTTGGTTATCATGGTTTGAGTGTTGATTTTCTAGTCCCAGCCCTAGCTAAATTTTTTACTAGTGATTTCCTTGTTGTAAATAAAATTATCAAGGGTTAGGATTAGAAAATCAACATGGTATCAAAGCATTCACTCTGAGAGGGAGCCAAATTTCATATCCATGGAAATTTGCAACATATCTGTCAGATCTGAAAGAACATCTTTGCAGATCTGTAAACCAACAATTAGAAATTGAAGGACGACTTTCAAGGAAAAAACCATACAATAGTAGAACTTTTTTTTTGCGGTCATACGCATGGGTAAGAAGTAGTAGACACATACACATATGGGATACAATGAAACAAGTTTCATACATATGCACTATACAAGTTAGACAGGGCACATACAAGTCCGTATAGAGGAAGTTTCAACATACGGTTAATTTCTCAACAGTTTTTCTGATCTAAGGGATGGTAACAACAAGTATGAGAGTTGAATATAGATTGGATGGAGCTTCTAACTTCCTATCTTAGAAAGAAAGAGTTACTTTTATTTTGAAGAAACATGACCTTTGGGAGATTATAGTATTTGTTTTTCTTGAAGTGACAGATCCACAAGCATTGATAGCTCATGAGAAGAAGGAGGTTAAATCTTAGCGGGTAATCTTGGATGAAGTCAAGGATCATATGATTCCTCACTTATCCATGAAGAATATGACCAAGGAGATGTTTGATAGATTGTATTGGTGAAGGTTTTGGGATGATTTCATCTAGGAAGAGACTCAAGAGGAGTATAATGTCAACAAGAAATGAGGTAGTGATGAGAAAATGTCCCTTGTCAGTAATACAAGGAAGGGTAAAGGAAATATTCCAAGAAATAAGGGTAACAATGATGGAGGTGTTTCTTTCCTTTCTACCAACATAAATCACAAGGAGTGTGTGGTAATTGGATAGTGGTGCATCTCGTCATATGACAAAAGCACAAGATTTATTCAATAGTCTAACAGAGAAGGACTCAAGGATCCATGTGGAGGATGGTGATGATGCCAAGTATGCAATGAAGGGCGAGGGAACTATTTTTTTCCGACTTGATTCAAGAGGTTCGTTTGATGCCCAAAATGTGATTTATGTACCAGGAGTTAGGAAACATTTTCTCTCAGTCTGAATTATGGAGGATAGGGGTTTTGCAATTATATTCCAGAGAAGAAAAGTACTTGTACATCTAGAGCGAGCTATCCTTGACACAAAATTGGTCATTCGAGTTAGATAAGGTAATTTATACATGTTGATGGGAAATCATGTTCAGGCCTTGGTACATGATAGTGACAACCTATGTGAGCTATGGAAGAAGAGGTTGGGACACCTACACTATAGGGAGCTGCTGATTCTGAGGGATATTGACACTGGTCTACTAGATTTAAGTGTTGAGCAACAAGGCATGTGTAGAGGGTGTGAACTTGGAAAGAATGCCAAGGTTGTTTTTCCAAGCAGCGAGAGTAGGTCCAAGGGGATATTGGATCTTATAAATTCATATGTGACTAGACCAATGTTAGTAGCACCAGTACAAGGGGCATCATACTATGTGATATTCATTGATTAATTTTCCAAAAAAAATTGGATCTTATTTATGAAGACCAAGGATGAGGTCTTCAGTCAGTTCCAAGATTTCAAGGCTTAGGTGGATAACTAGACACGGAGGAGGATCAAGATCTTGAGGTAAAAAAATGGGGGATAGTAGACCTCCAGTGAATTCAAGGATTTCTGCAAGGAGGCATAGGTATAAAGGGAGTCAATAGTCTCATACAACCCTCAACATAATGGGGTTGTAGAGAGAAAGAACCATGCCATCATCGGTTCTTCCAAGGCTATGATACATGACTAGGATATTCCTATGTTTCTTTGGGAAGAGGCATGTAACACGATGGTGTATGTGCAGAACATGAGACCTCAAAAAATATTGGGGGATTCACTAGATGGACATGAAGAAAAATTTCCTCAACAAAGGGATCTAGTGAATCCTCCACCCCATGACTCTCTAGTTCCAAACTCCCAGACTCCAAATTAGGGATCTAGTGAGTGCTAGCTCTTTCCCCTATTTTCCATCGATGTGACCTCCAACTATAACCTAAGGTCCAACTTTCGAGCACTATGGGACTTTTCACTTCACGAACTCATGAAGTATCTCTTCTCCCTTCTCTCAAAGTCCAAACTCCTAACTTCACTCACCTCAAATGAATGGTCCGAGACTCCCCATGCTCCAATGATCTAGATCCTCTCTTAGGAATCAAGACTTTGAGTTTTGCGATTTTGGAGAGAAGCTCCCTTCTTTCTTCCAAATTTCGACTTCCCAAACTCCAATCACCTCAGATCAATGATCCGAGACTCCTCGTGATCTGATGGTCCTGATCCCTTCTTCGTGAGTTGGAAGTTCACATTTTGAAACTTTGGAAAACAACTTTCTCTGTGCTCTAGACTCCCAATTGTTGATTTCCTGAAATCTCCTTCCCACGAAAGGATTCAATGGTTCGATCTTCCCTTAGATCAATGACTCACTATCGCCTGATATTTTGAGTGTTGAATGACTCTCAACCCTTATCCTTATCATAGTTGTACTAGATCCAACGGCCCACGGATATTGACACTTCTACCTCCAGGACTTTTTAACGTTTGTCCAGGATCTCAATGACTCCTTACCAAATAATTTTGCATCAACCCTTCTGAGCTTGTTCTTTCTTCCTTGAATTGGAATATTTCAAACATTTCAAAGGCTTCAACCTGTTATCACCATAACAATTACACTTGAAATCCGAGTTTCAGATTTAGCAGGTGACTAAAGCGATGTAGAGACATGGCACAATTTGGAGGTTTAGGTCATATGTGGCGGCATGCGGACAAATATACAGGGAGTGCAAAGGAGTCTCCAACAGGCTGTGGATCTTGAAGTAGCCTAGATCAACGGTCGATACCCATATCGGGTAGTGAAATAGAACAAAATTTAATTATTCGAAGGCGGGCCACAGAAAACTACTGTGGTTTTATTCGTGGACGTGTGGCGCCCTCAGAGGTACATCAGGGAAAAAAGAAGTCTGCCAGAAACCATTTTACCAAAATCCTCGATGTCACGTGGTCTAATATGTCAAATCAAAAATTCGTGTGGGGGAAGGTGATGGATAGTCAAATCACCTCAGGTCACTTGTTCAGGTACTTCCCGTCCGAAAATGTCAGGTGAACACTGTCAGATAACTTAACTCAAAGGCTCATCATTTGAAATAGATTGGTGAAGCATGGAAAACCAACGTACATGCAAGTAATCCTGTCAGTAATTCAATATTAGAACTCAAGGACTATCGATCTTCAAATATGGGTGGCATTATTCTAATATAGGGAATCGTCGTCTCATTCATAAGCGAAGTAATCTCAAACTAGATCAATTTTCTGATTTCTATAGAGTAAAGGAAAAAAAAATTTGTGGTCTTTGCAAAGTTGGAAGAAATGGACAAAGCCAATCAAACAATATCCAGTAAAACATGATTTTCAACTAACATGGCAAGCTTATCAATGAGTAAGAAAGAAAAGTTGATTGTGCAGATATTAGCAACCAAATTTCATACTGACCCTGCGACAGAACTAGAATCAGGGGTCAGATTAAATCTTGTTATGAGGGACCTAATCATCAACAGAAACATGAACGAACTCTACAAGCGAGCCATGAAGAAGAAGCAAATAAAACGGTAGAAGACATAAATCAAAGCTGAGTTGGTCTAGAGCGTTGGGGAAAATCAAATAGCCTGGTTGAGCACTCTAAAGGAGGAAATCGCCAAACTGGAATGAATTCTCTGGTAGAATTGAGTATGTTCCAGAAAATTTTTGACATATGGAATTTGAAGGAAAAGGCCCCAGATATGTCAGACCTATTCATAACGATCCCTTTAACGTAGGAAAATTGTCGTTATACATTACTCCTTTTTGTAACTGACCTCTATTTTTAGAATTATGGTGAAGTTTAATCGTTTTGAATTCCACAAGTAACTCCTCTCTATATATATCATCCCAAGGACATAGAAAGCATAATAGGAGGAGGGGGCATGCCCTTGTTGTAGGTGGACTTCGTAAAATCATGGAGCTAAACTAAATATATGATGTAGAAGCAATTTTTTGAACTGTTTATGAAAGGATTCTAATTGGTTGTGATATGAGTTATGTCTTCTTTCATAGTGTGTGTTTCCCGTGTATTTAAAATTCCATTCGCAAGTTCCTCTTTTAAATTGGAGAATTAAAGGTTTGGAATTCATCTGAAGATGCTCTAGACTTAACAATTTAAATTCATGTGATTTCTCTTCTCAACTATTTTAGAATTCATTTTAATATGCTCTGAAGCAGTTACATGTTTTCCTTTTTCCTCTTTTTCATGCAAATTTCAATTTGAAAACTCAGACTCATTGCCTCACTTAGCCTTTCTCCTCTAGATAAGTTCTAATGACCTGCTACTGCATTATTTATTTCTGACTCCATAGCCCAAATGTCACCCCCCACTTCTTCAACAACTTCTTAATACCCCTCAAAACAAACCAAATCTAGCCAATGATTTCCAAAGAAACATCAAGTGAAATGAGAGATCCCCCTCCGAGTTGAGCAGGATAGTGCCTCAGATCTAAATCTAGTTGAAACAGTTACCTCTGTTGTTTGTTTATTCAGTCGGATGAATTTTACAAAGTGCTAACATTCTGGCGCCATTGCCAGGGACAAAATTGAAAAATTTTCCCTGGGAAAGAATGACATGGTTGAGTTCTATGGTCTGAGAGTGACATGCACTTAGACACATACTGGTTGTATTCCTGCTTTGGCAACTCCACATATCAAAAAAACAGTTTGAAGGTGATTCCACTGGTATAAGAATCCATAAATTCAAATCTTCAATGGTGACTCCACTCTCAATGCAGAATCCAAATCCCAAAACGTTATTGGCGACTCCACTCAAATTTCAAATGTAGTTCAGAGAATTCACTGGAAGATGATACCCCTTGGCAGAGGTATGAAAAATCATTATGGAAGAAAACAAATGCTTAAAATGGGATTTTTTTGAAGTCATTTTACTATTTGTTATAAGCTACCTCTGGTCCTTTCTTGAAAATGCTAGACAAGTTCTTCTTTACTTACTGCATGCAAATGATGACCATGACAATATAGAAATTATGTATCCCCCTCTTAAAGTTACACAAATGTCTCCTCAGTTTATCACTGGCCTTGATAAAAATATTCCATCTAAGCCATGTGAGAACCATAACCAAGTTGATGAGCCCCATGAATCCAAGACTGGTATTTCACCTCATATACTTGATCCAACGTCCTCCAAGATTCATCATAGATAAAAACCCTTAAATCTACCTCAAGTCCTTCATGATTTTCCTCCTAAGTACTATAAGTACCTACCTGTGTTTGACGGGGAACCTGATACCATCTCAGCTGAAAAACACATCCAAGGGTTTGAGCATTTTATAGATTTGTTTGAGATTGACCATGATGATGTTTGTATGAGGGCCTTCTTTCAATATTTGAAAGGAGACACCAAAGACTAGTTTAAACATTTGCAGCCAGAGACAATTAGCACATGGGAGGAATTGAAAGATTTCTTTTTAAGGTTTTGGGGCAAGAAGAAATATTTGGATCTATATCTTAGAGAGTTCTATGCTTTTAAAAATAAGAACAATGAAATTATTTCTATATTCAGTAGAAGGTTTTCTAGTGTCTATCACAATTTGTCCAAACAAATTCAACCCACTGAAGTTGTTTCCATGCTCCATTATGCAACTATTCTCCATCCAGATTCGTCTTTCCTCCTCATGGAAAGAAGACCTAAGTCCTTACAACAAATGTTTAATGATGCTTAGGACATTCAACACAACATCCAAGCATGTAAACAGATCCAAAATGAGGGACTGAATGCTCAAGAACATGAAAGTGAATATGAGAAGAAAAGGATTGATTGGGATCTTGAGAATAGAATTGACGATATCATAGGTCCTCTTGAAGTTTCCAATGCTAATGATTCTGCAAAAAATTATATTCCACCTGTTGAAAGAGGGGTTGTTGATCCATCTCATGATAAGAAAAGGGCTGATTGTTTTATGTATTCATTTGTAGATAGTGAAGTTGAGTTTACAAACCAATTTGTTGAAGAATAGGTTGATGTTCCCAGTTTGTTCTTGTTAGATTACATCGCATATGTGGATGATTTTCCTGTATATGACAAATATGAGGATGATTGTGATGTTGAATACATTTTTTCTTAGCAGCACAGTGAGATAAATCAACCTACCTATCACAGTTACAAAGAGCAAAGTGTTGGATCAGCTGAAGAAAATTATCTACCTTTATGCTTTGCTGCATTTAAATTGTTGAGAGAAAATTTTTAGATCATTATGGAAACAAAAAAATTTATGCTGATGCAAAATCACACTAAACCAATGAAACAAATTGACAAGATATTGCAACACATTTCTCCAGTGTTTGATGTCCCTACTACGTGTTTTGTAGAAGAGCTTGTAAGTTCAAAAGTGCAGTCATTGGTCTAAGATAAAGCCGAAAAAGAGCATGCTAGGCAATACAAAGATATTGAAAAATGTGCCTATGAAAGTAGTCAAGAAATTGGAGAAAGTTTGAAATCAGGTAAAAGGACCTTGCCATTCTGTTTCTCCTCTTTCGAACTCTTAAAAAAAAATATTTGTAATTTCTCAAATCAGAAATCCTCCAGGCATGATGAGAGAACTGAACTTGCAAGTAGAGATTATCTTCCATTATGTTTTTCTTCTCGTTGAAAGCAAATCCTGATGTAACAGAAGAAACAAGGAAGATTGACTATGTTCACAGTAGCACTGCTTCACATGAGGAAATTGTTATCAGTAAGGAAGACCAACAACACTCACATGCACTAAATAATCATGTAGTTGATTACTTGAAAGGATATTCCAATTCAGAGTTACAACCTCTTCTTAGCCACCAAATCAAAGAAGAAGTTGATCAAAAAATTGTTGTTAAAAGTCATTTTCCTTCTCCTGAGACCAATGCAGATGTTCAATAATATTTCCAGCAAGACAAGGTATTTCAAAGTTGTCCTTCTTCCCTTGAAAAAGACGTAGTTATCCTATTTCTAAGTAGCCTAGACATGGATAAATATTTTGAAACTGCATCTATGGAGACTCCAAGCAACGGAAAAAATCTTGTGAAGGAAGCTTTCTCTTTTGTCTTGACCCCTAAAGAAGAAACATCCCTCATATAATTCATGATTCCAAGACATATTATATGGAGAAGGTTTACAATCAAAATCTAAAAATAATAGTGGATTGCAACGAAACAATGATTGTATCAAATATGAGTCTTTTTTCACCAGATGATGTTCTTGAGCCATGGTTTCCTTATGACTCAAGAAATTATTACTATCGTACTTCTCAACAAATATGTCAGTTTTTCAATAGAAGTCAACAAGTTGAATCACCTAAAAACAAAAATGCGGTGGAAGGAGTGAAACATGATGATTTTTTTGTTCATATTTTAGAAGATCCATTTGCGATCCTGTTGGAGGAAATGAACAATCCAAATGTTTTTAATTTTTTGAGATTTGGATTTATGGATGAATTTTTGAATGAATTATCAGTAAGCCGGATTTGGAGCAAGATTGTGTAAAGTAATCAAATAGTGGATAAAATGCTTGCATGTTTACATTGGAATTTCGACTTCACTTGACATACAATCCTTTTTAGAAGTTAGGTTAGGTAGGAGTGTACGAATAAGCTTGTTGATCGAGAATTGTTTTAAATTTTCAGTAGTATGTACAGTTGGATCCTAGCAATATTTTTTCTGCGTCCAATTGAGAGCAGTTTGCAAAGTTTAGTTTTTGAATTCGACGTTTAGTCTCCAAGACGTAACAGGATACACACACATGTTTCAAAAGCGTCCCAATGAAGAAGGCACTAGGTCTACATTTCTTTGCTACCTCACAGGGAGGATATCATCCCCAGTTGGAGCCTATGTTATCACCATAACAATTACACTTGAAATCTGAATTTCAGATTTAGTAGGTGACTAAAGTGATGTAGAGACATGGCACGATTTGGAGGTCTAGGTCATATGTGGCGGCATGCAAACAAATATAGTGGGAGTGAAAAGGAGAGGATTTGATAGATCGTAGATCTTGAAGCAGCCCAGTTCAATGGTCGAGACCCATATCGGGCGATGAAATAACACGAAATTTAATTATGCGAATGTCAGTCGGGGAAAAATACTGTGGTTTTATTCATGGATGTGTGGTGCCCTCAGAGGTACATCGGGGAAAAAAGTAGTCTGCCTGAAACCATTTTCCCAAAAGCCCTGATGTCACGTGGTCTAATATGTCAAACCAATAATTCATGTGGGGGAAGGTGACGGCTAGTCAAATCACCTCACGTCACTCATTCAGGTACTTCCCATCTGAAAATGTCAGGTGAACGTCGTCGGATAACTAAATCAAAGGCTAATCATTCGAAATAGATTGGTGAAGAATGGAAAACCAACGTACCTGCAATTAATCCTATCAGTAATTCATGATTAGAACTTGAGGACTAGCGATCTTCAAATATGGGTAGCGTTATTCTACTCTGGGGAATCGTCGTCTCATTCATAAGAGAAGTAATCTCAAACTGGATCGATTTCTTGATTTCTGTAGATTTAAGGAAAAAAATTGTGGTCTCTGCAAAGTTGGAAGACATGGACAAAGCCAATCAAACAGTATCCAGTAAAACAAGTTTTTCAGCTAACATGGCAAGCTTATCAATGAGTAAGAAAGAAAGGTTGATTGTGCAAATATTAGCAACCAAATTCCATACTGAGCCTGTGACAAAACAATAATTAGGGGTCAGATTAAATATTTTTATGAGGGACATAATCATCAATGGACACGCGAATGAACTCTACAAGCGAGCCGTAAATAAGAAGCGGAGCAAATGGCAGAAGACAAAAATCAGAGCTGAGACAATCGAGAGCATTGGGGAAAATCAAATAGCCTGGTTCAACACTCTAAAGGAGGAAAACACCAAACTGGAATGAATTATCAGGTAGAATTGAGTATGTTTAGGAAAATTTTGGACATATGGGATTCGAAGGAAAAAACCATAGATATGTCAGACATGTTCGTAACGATCCCTTTAAAGTAGGAGAATTGTCGTTATACATTACTCCTTTTTGTAATTGACCTCTATTTTTAGAATTATGGGGAAGTTTAATTGTTTTGAATTCCACAAGTAATTCCTCTATATATATATATATATATATATATATATATATATATATATATATATATATAT
>JZKD02S0933337.1:324214-338850 GCA_000966675.3 Picea glauca
CTTTATTATTTAAATAATCCACCTTGACTTTGTCACTTTACTTTATCATTTAAATAATGATTTCTTCTTTTCAAGAACTTTGACTTCTTTGACCTTTTGGGGCTTCAAGCCAACAAGTGAGGGTACTCCAACTTCGTAAGGCCATAACTCTCAAACCGTGAGGAGTTATGTGACATTCCACATACCACCGGAAATGGAATGAAAAGCACTATCCATCTAGAATAGTTTCACAAACAACTTCATTGATATTCATCTCATTATTCCACATACAAGCATGGGTCCTCCAACCATTCTTCTAGGATAACTAAATTCGCAAAGCGTCTTCCTTGAGGGTTTTCACCATAAGGGGACCACTTTGGAGTTCATCCATTTGTGCACCTTATTGACCATGATAATATTATAATGATTCATTTGTGCATCAATCCACCATTGCATCATATACATCAGCTATGAATCATGTATCAATGACAACTCATTTATCCATCTTCATCGATTGGTTTCCACTTGACATCTATCATTCCCATCAAGGAAAATACATATACATTGTTCATCAATAATCAACCAACCAAGCCTATCAATCAATCCATCAATTGACATCAATCATTGACATCAATTAATCAAACCATTGGCATCAATGACAACATGATCCAACAATCTCTCCCTTTGGCATTGATGGAAATACCAACATTGATGTCAACACCAATTACCAATTATTGATATCAAACATGTAGACAAGGCATGCTCTACATCAATATTCATCAATCATATAAATATGACTATCTCTCCCCATTAGTAAACATCAATCACATCAGCAATAGTCAATGTGATTATCTCTCCCAATCAAATATCATTAATCACATCAATGTGACTATCTCTCCCCCTTTGAAGTCAACAGAAAAGGGCCATTATCCTCTTGGGGTTGCTCCCCCTGCTTGAACTCTCCTTGGGGCTACTCCCCCTATCTAAATTCCTTTGATATTCCTCTGAATAATCTCTCCCTTTTTGAACAAGGGATATCACTCTGATGTAATGCTAAAAATACATCGTTCATACTCCCCTTGTGACCATTGCTCCTCCTGTAATCATACCTCTATGTTCATTCTTCAAATATATGGTTCTTTTATAGGTATGCATCTGATAAATATCTCCTCATAGAATCATAAGAAGAATGACTTCCCCTATGGGTATGTTTCCCCCTATTTTCAACTAAATCATAGATCAACCACTCTCTCTATAATGATCCTTGGACCTTTTCGTGCATCAAACTTGTGCCATACTATACATCATGAGACAAAAGATATGTCCATAATGCAAATAGAGAATCATGAATAGGATATCAACCAAGTACATCATGCACAACATCCATGCGCATTAACCATGTACGTCAACGAATATCATCCATGGAATGTATCCACCATATGCCAACATGTGCATCTACCAATATGCCAACCATGTGCATCTACCAATTATGTCAACCATGTGCATTTATCAATATGACAAACAAATACCATATATGAGTGTACCATCATGCATCATCACTTGCACCAAGCAAGTATATCAAACATGCATCAACAAGCTATGACTCCCCAATGATGTACAACATGAATATCAACTCAACTCACCAACTACATGTCTCAATATGTAGCCCAACCACATGAAAATTGCATGCACCATGATATCCAACATATGCTTCTAATAATACATCATAAGATATATGAATGAAACTCAAATATGTACCAGCAATGTACCCCAACAGATCAACATCAATCCATACTCATGGGTTAGTGACATGTACCCAAGATTTTTTTTACATTGTCACCTTACATGATATAACATAGAACCATGAAAACCTGCAGCAAACAGTGTAAGAACCTGCGATAAATAATGTCAGACCCTGCAACATAGAGTTATACCATCACATCAAGCTGCAACTCATGTGCATTGTCTTTTTCCCAAGGTTTTACCACATATACGTGGCCTGATGCACAATAGAGCGCATATGTACGTGACCTATTCAAGGTCAGCCCACATATGTACGCAACGGATACAAATTTTACCCATGTATGCATCTGTGGATAACACACTTGAACTACCCTTCAATCTTTCATTCTGATTTGGATGCTCTGTCTTATTCACCCACATCTATATATGTCCCTGCTCCTCCGAACTTGAGCTCTGAGCATCCATATTTTAAAAGATCTCCCCCTTTCTTACTTCATTCCTTCTTCTAGCCATGCTATTTAAAGTCCTCATCATGGAATTTATTCTTGTGTTCTAGTATTCCTGGGATTTTTGGCCAAACCCACTACAGTTGTAGCATCTCATGGTGTTACAGTGAACAATAATGTGTCCTACTTGATCACATTTCCAACACCTCATGGTGTTATAAAATATTCCTTGCCTTGAGTAGATGGTTGCTTTGTAACATTGTCTTCATTCTTTGATGGAGTTACCTCATGCTTCTTTGAGGTGCTTGCTTCAGCATGTGTAGCTTCTTCTTTGTACCCAAGTCCTAATTTATCACATGGTGATCTTTGACTTTCCAAGATCTCATCCAAGATTCGTGAGCTATTCACGAATTTGTTTGACTTTTCTACCTTCTTTCTAAGGTCAAAAATTTCATCTTCTAACTTACAACATGACTCTTCCTTTTCATTTATTTGATTCTTCAATAGTTCCAATATTCTTCTGGCTTCTTCAATTTTGGTCTTGAGATGGAAAATGGTTTCAAAACTTTTGCTAATCTCATCATCTACATTTATATCTTCTTTTCCATTATTTAGTCTTGTGATCTCTTCTTCCTTTTCTTCTAATTGAGTCTTATTGCTCTCTTCTTGTTCTTTGATCATTTCCTTTAATTTCAAGATGTGCCTTAGAATCCTCCTAAGAAACTTCTTAGTGTTATGCGAAAGATAGTTATAGTCTATATAATAATGATCACTTCTATATCTATATAAACCCTCTTCAACTTCCTTTTGAAGTTTTAATAGATTTTCTTCTATTATTTTCATGGGATAATTACCATCAAACTTTACACAAACTGTTTCTAGCTCTTCTTCTTCACTTGAAGAGAAAAATTCATCATCATCATTGCAATCAAGGGTTTTTTAGGGTTCTTTACCTTCATTTGAAATATCTTCACGATCTTTCATTTTTCCAACATCATAACATAATTCTTTGTCTTCATTTGAAATGTCTTCAAGATCTTCTTTTGTGCTATCATCACTTGATTCTTTATCTTCACATGAAATGTTTTCAAGATCACATTTAGAAATAATATAATCAAGGGTTTTTGGAGATTCTTTACCTTTAATTATCTTGATGGAGTGATATTCAATATCTTCCTTCTCCTTCTTGCTTTGATATGTCTCCTCTAGCTTTAGCCATAGATCCTTGGTGGAAGTGCATTGTCCCATGTTCTCTTTGATATGGCTTGAGAGTCCACTAAGAATGGTATTGAGAGCCAATGCATCATTCTTCTTTCCTTCCCTTTGAGCTGCAAGCTTTGACTTATTCTTCAATGAAACTGATCCACCAATGGTTGCCTTCCAAATAGCTGCTCCCATTTCCTTCAAATGTACTCTCATCTCTATTCTCCAAGTAGAATAGTTTTCCTCATCAAGGATTGGAAATTCATCATCCATTTGTGTGTCTATGGATCTCCTTCAAGATTTTTAAGGCTTGTAGTGAATTCCCTCTCTGATACCAATTGTTGGACACACCTACCACACTTAGAGGGGGGGTGAATGAGTGTGGGGCTCTTTTTCACAAAACTTCCCTCTTTCACAAAATTAATTAGTTAGAATTCAACATTTGACTCATTACTCATTGTTGTCATTTATAACCAATTAGATGTGAGTACATATCAGCAATATATCATCAACAAGTCATTACCACAAAGAATACAAGATTTATGTACAATTTTTCTTTTAATTATGGACTTCAATCTGGGGGTGTTTCATCAACAACTGAATAGAGTACAACTCTATAGAAGCACCAGATTTATATGCAAGACTCAGCTTACATTCTCAGCACCAACTGAGACGAGGTATCAATCCTCAACAGATATCAATCTACAATAGGTACGTGACCTGTAAGTAGTGCAACACATGTGTGTATGTGCCTTGGCTCACTACAACCCGCGTATGTACATGACCAGTGTATACAAAAACATGTGTAGGCCTTCTGAGATATTAGGGATTATCCTTCAAGATCAACTTAGATCCTCTACAACCAATTTATCATTCTCTTATGTCTCTCATTTTCCAAACTGACCACCAACCAGTCACAACACATCCAATCTCTCCAATAGCTTATTCATGCTCCACAACCAATCAATATGAATGTTCCTCAATCATGCATAAATAATAAACATGTTATAGCCATCATATCAATAGTGAATCATAAGAGTGTTCTCACTCCATATACCAATATAAACCACATCATATAAACCATACCAAGAACGCCCTAAGCATTCACAACACAACAAGAAATAGTATCCATCAAGACAATAATGAAACCATACCAGTGTCTTAGTGACAAATCTGAGACCATAGAATCCATATCTAGAACTTGCTCCAGTATTCAATAGCCAGTCATCAGCTCAAACACAAATCTCCATGATTTTATTCACTGTGCGTGCCCTATCCTCATACAGCCTGCGTATGTATGCGCCCTGGCCCATTACAGCCTGCATACACCTCAAAAACTAGGGTTTCTAAAGCTCCGAGACTTTTTCTGTCAAGATCTCTGATATTGCTAAAACTCTGATGTGTCCATAAGATCCTCCTCACACTGTCTTTCTTAGAATAGATCTCCAATCATGCTCAAGAGATCCACACCAAAGATTCTCTCACAAGAAGCTCTCCATCAATACTCCAAAAGATATTCTCATGAGAATCTCTCCATTGATCCACAAAAAGGATGTTTTAGAAGAGACCATAGCTATCTTATTTATACTTTCATTCGCTAGGTCACTTAGTCTATTTTTAGGTCACTTAACCCATTTCTAGGTCACTTAACGTATTTTCCTTATTTTAGGGTTAACCACTTTCCAGAAATATAAAGTTCTCCAATACTTTATCATTTAAATATTCCTTCTTGATTTTGTCACTTCTCTTTATTATTTAAACAATCCACCTTGACTTTGTCACTTTACTTTATCATTTAAATAATGATTTCTTCTTTTCAAGCACTTTGACTTCTTTGACCTTTTGGGGCTTCAAGCCAACATGTGAGGGTCCTCCAACTTCGTAAGGCCATAACTCTCAAACCGTGAGCAGTTATGTGACATTCCACATACCACCGGAAATGGCATGAAAAACACTATACATATATAATAGTTTCACAAACAAATTCATTGATATTCATCTCATTATTCCACATACAAGCATGGGTCCTCCAACCATTATTCTAGGATAACTCAATCTGCAAATCGTCTTCCCTTGATCATTTTCACCATAAGGGGAACACTTTGGAGTTCATCCATTTGTGCACCTTATCAACCATGATAAGACTATAATGATTCATATTTTCATCTATCCTCCACTGCATCATATACATCAGCTATGCATCATGTATCAATGGCAACTCATTGATCCATCTTCATCGATTGGTTTCCACTTGACATCTATCATTCTCATCAAGGAAAATACATATACATTGTTCATCAATCATCAACCAATCAATCCTATCAATCAATCCATCACTTGACATCAATCAATGAAATCAATTAATCAAACCATTTGCATCAATGACAACATGATCCAACAATCTCCCCGTTTGGCATTGATGGAAATACCAACATTGATGTCAACACCAATTACCAATTATTGATATCAAACATGTAGAAAAGGAATGCTCTACATCAATATTCATCAATTATATGAATATGACTATTTCTCCCTATTAGTAAACATCAATCACATCAGCAATAATCAATGTTACTATCTCTCCCAATCAATAATCATTATTCACATAAGTGTGACTATCTCTCCCAATCAATAATCATTATTCACATAAGTGTGACTATCTCTCCCCCTTTGACATCAATGGCAAAGGGCCATTCTCCTATTGGGGTTGCTCCCGCTTCTTGAACTCTCCTTGGTTTTTATCCCCTTGTCTAAATGCCTTTTATATTCCTCTGAATAATCTCTCCCTTTTTGAACAAGGGATATCACTCTGATGTAATGCTGAAAATACATCGCTCATACTCCCCTTGTGACCATCGCTCCTCCTGGAATCATGCCTCTGTTCTCTTTCTTCAAATATAGGGTTCTTTTATAGGTATTCATCTGATAAATATCTCCTCATAGAATCATAAGAAGAATGAATCCCTCTATGGGTATGTTTCCCCCTATTTTCAACCGGATCATAGATCAACCACTATCTCTATGAAGATCCTTGGACCTGTTCATGCATCAAACTTGTGCCATGCCATACATCATGAGACAAAATATATTTCAATAATGCAAATAGAGAATCATGAACAAGATATCAACAAAGTACATCATGCACAACATGCATGCGCATTAACCATGTATGTCAACGAATATCATCCATGGAATGTATCCACCATATGCCAACATGTGCATCTACCAATATGCCAACCATGTGCATCTACCAATTATGCCAACCATGTGCATCTATCAATATGACAAACAAATACCATCTATGAGTTTACCATCATGCATCATCACTTGCACCAAGCAAGTATATCAAGCATGCATCAACAAGCTATGACTCCCCAATGATGTACAACATGACTATCAACTCAACTCACCAACTACATGTCTCAATATGTAGCCCAACCACATGAAAAATCCATGCACCATGATATCCAAAATATGCTTCCAATAATACATCATAAGATATATCAATGGAACTCAAATATGTACCAGCCATGTACCCCAACAGATCATCATCAATCCATACTCATGGGTTAGTGCCATGTACCCAAGATTGTTTTTACATCGTCACCTTACATGATATAACATAGAACCATGAAAACCTACAACAAATAGTGTCAGAACTTGCAATAAATCATGTCAGACCCTGCAACACAGAGTTATACCATCACATCAAGCTGTAACTCATGTGGATTGCCTTTTCCCTAAGGGTTTACCATATATACGTGGCTTGTTGAATAATAGAGCGTGTATGTATGCAACCTATTCAAGGTCAGCCCACATATCTACAGGACTGATACAACTGTCACCCATCTAATCCTCTGTGGATAACACGCTTTAACTCCCCTTCAATCTTTCATTGTGATATGGTTGCTTTGTCTTCTTCAACCACTTATGTATATGCCCCTGCTCCTCATAACTTGAGCTCTGAGCATCCATATTTTCAAATATCTCTCCCTTTCTTATTTTATTCCTTCTTCTAGCCATTCTATTTGATGTCCTCATCATGGACTTTCTTCTAGTGTTCCAGCATTCCTAGGATTTTTGGCCAAACCCACTATAGTTGTAGCATCTCATGGTGTTACAGTGAACAATAATGTGCCCTACTTGATCACATCTCCAACACCTCATGGTGTTATAAAATATTCCATTATATATCCTTTCATAAGATCTACATTCAAGAGTTTTGTGACCATATCCATTACATGAATAACAATTCCCATGAAAAATACTTTCATACCTTTACTTTGGTGTCCCAAGAATAACTTCTTGATGTCTTCCATGCTTTGTGTTTTTGAAATTTTCCTTGCCTTAAGTATATCGTTTCTTTGTAACATTGTCTTCCTTCGTTGATGGACTTACCTCATGCTTCTTTGAGGTTCTTGCTTCAGCATGTGTAGCTTCTTCTTTGTATCCAAGTCCTGATTTATCACATGTTGATATCTGACTTTCCAAGATCTCATCCAATATTAGTGAGCTATTCAAGAATTTGTTTGAATTTTATACCTTCTTTCTAAGGTCAACAATTTCAGATTCTAACTTACAAGATGACTTCCTTTTCATTTATTTGATTCTTCAATAGTTCCTCTATTCTTTTGGATTCTTCAATTTTGGTCTTGAGATGGAAAATGGTTTCAAAATTTTTGCTAATCTCATCATCTACATTTATATCTTCTTTTCCATTCTTTAGTCTTGTGATCTCTTCTTCCTTTTCTTCTAGTTGAGTCTTATTGCTCTCTCCTTGTTCTTTGATCATTTCCTTTAATTTCAAGATGTGCCTTAGACTCCTCCTAAGAAACTTCTTAGTGTTATCCAAAAGATAGTTATAGTCTATATAATAATGATCACTTCTATATCTATACAAACCCTCTTCAACTTCCTTTTGAAGTTTTAATAGATTTTATTCTATTCTTTTCATGGGATAATTACCATTAAACTTTACACAAACTATTTCTGGATCTTCTTCTTCACTTGAAGAGAAAAATTCATCATCATCATTGCAATCAAGGGTTTTTTAGGGTTCTTTACCTTCATTTGAAATATCTTCACGATCTTCCTTTTTTCCAACATCAACACATAATTCTTTTCCTTCATTTGAATTGTCTTCAAGATATTCCTTTGTGCTATCATCACTAGATTCTTTATCTTCACTTGGAATGTTTTCAGGGTCACATTTAGAAATAATATAATCAAGGGTTTTTGGATATTCTTTACCTTTAATGATCTTGATGGAGTGATCTTCAATATCTTCCTACTCCTTATTTCTTTCATATGTCTCCTCTAGCTTTAGCCATAGATCCTTGGTGGAGGTGCATTGCCCCATGCTCTCTTTGATAGGGCTTGAGATTCCACTAAGAATGGTCTTGAGAGACAATGCATCATTCTTATTTTCTTCCCTTTGAGCTACAAACTTTGACTTATTGTTCAATGAAACTGATCCACCAATGGCTGCATTCCAAATAGCTTTTCCCATTTCCTTCAAATGTACTCTCATCTCTATTATCCAAGTAGAATAGTTTTCCTCATCAAGGATTGGAACTTCATCATCCATTTGTGTGTCTATGGATCTCCTTCAAGCTTGTCAAGGCTTGTAGTGAAGGCCAGCTCTGATACCAATTGTTGGACACAACTACCACACTTAGAGGGGGGGTGAATGAGTGTGGGGCTCTTTTTCCCAAAACTTCCCTCTTTCACAAAATTCATTAGTTAACATTCAACATTTTACACATTACTCATTGTTTTCATTTATAACCAGTTAGATGTGAGTACATATCAACAACATATATCAACAATATATCATCAACAAGTCATTACCACAAGGAACACAAAGAACACAAGATGTATGTACAAATTTTCTTTTAATTATGGACATCAATCTGGGGGTTTTTCAGCAACAACTAAATAAAGTAAAACTCTACAAGAGCATGAGATATATATGTAAGACTCATCTTACATTCTCAGCACCAACTGAGATGAGACATCAATCCTCAATGTATATCAATCTGCAATAGGTATGCGACCAGTCAGTAGTGCAGCCTGTGTGTGTATGTGCCCCAGCTCACTACAACCTGCGTATGTACATGGCCAGTGTATACAACAACATGTGTATGCCTTATAAGATATTAGGGTTTATCCTTCAAGATAAACGCAGATCCTTTACAACCAATTTATCATTCTCTTATGTCTCTCATTTTCCAAACTGACCACCAACCAGTCACAACACATCCAATCTCTCCAATAGCTTATTCATGCTCCACAACCAATCAATATCAATGCTACTCAATCATGCATAAATAATCAACATGTTATAGCCATCATATCAGTACTAAATCATAAGAGTGTTGCTCACTCCATCAACTAATATAAACCACATCATATCAACCATACCAAGAATGTCCTAAGCATTCACAACACAACAAGAAATAGTATCCATTGAGACAATAATGAAACCATACCAGTGTCTCAATGACAGATCTGAGCCCATAGAATCCATATCTGGAACCTGCTTCAATCTTCAAAAACCAGTCATCATCTCAAATACAAATCTCCATGATTTTATTCACTGTACGCACCCTTTCCTCATACAGCCCACGTATGTACGTGCCCTAGCCCATTACAGCCCGCGTACACCTCAAAAACTAGGGTTTCTAAAGATTCAAGACTTTTGTTGTCAATATCTCTGATATTACCGAAACTTTGATGCATCCATGAGATCCTCCTCACACTCTCTTTCTCATAATAGATCTTCAATCATGCTCAAGAGATCCACACAAAAGATGCTCTCACAAGAATCTCTCCATCAATACTCCAAAAGATAATCTCACAAGAATCTCTCCATTGATCCACAAAAAGGATGTTTTACAAGAGACCATAGCTATCTTATTTATACTTTCATCCTCTAGGTCACTTAACCCATTTTTAGGTCATTGAACCCATTTCTAGGTCACTTAACCTATTTTCCTTATTTTAGGGTTAACCACTTTCCATAAATAGAAATTTCTCCAATACTTTATCATTTAAATATTCCTTCTTAATTTTGTCACCTTACTTTATCATTTCTTGATTTTGTCACTTCTCTTTATTATTTAAATAATCCACCTTGACTTTGTCACTTTACTTTATCATTTAAATAATGATTTCTTCTTTTCAATCACTTTGACTGCTTTCACCTTTTGGGGCTTCAAGCCAACATGTGAGGGTCCTCCAACTTCGTAAGGTCATAACTCTCAAACCATGAGGATTTATGTGACATTCCACATACCACCGAAAATGGAATGAGAAGAACTATCCATCTAAAATAGTTTCACAAACAACTTGTTGGTCCTTGACCAAGTTTTTGGAGATTCTTGGTCATGTTGACCTATTTTGGACTTCAATAGTCTGTTGAAGGAGGAGAGCAAGACGAAGCGGAGATCACGGGATCTCGACCCATTTTTGGGTCCTTTTTGGGTTTTTGGTATTATGTAATGGTATTGGAATGTCGGCCCATGGGTTTACCTGTGCTTAGGGATATTTTTTAATGTATAAATATATGTCTAGGCAATGTAAGGGAGGGCATCTATGTGATGTTAGGCCGCTAGTCATATGTAAATGTATGCGGAGAGCAAGTAGGGCCTGTAAGTGATTTGTGCATGACTGTAAGAGATTTGTAGAGCTAAGTGCAAGTGGTTGTAACAAATGGTGGAAGGCTTTGTGTTGTAACACAAGGAAGAAGGATTTAGCGAGATGCGTAGATATTTTGTCCTATGTGGAGAAGGGTTAGGAGGCTCTGTGCATGTAACCTATTGAGAATATAATAAAGAAGAAGAGTTGGTGGACATATCCCTAGGATGGGGGTGAATATTGTGTTACTCTGCTCTGTGTGATGTTTTGATGCATTTATATGTTATTTGATAAGTGCTTTGAGATGATTAGATAGATCTGCTTAGGCTTAGTGATACTGATATGTGAGAAAATTAGATCTGATCTACTTGAATATGATTAGTTCTTGATCTGCTCGATCTGGTCTATTTACCTATGTTAAGTGCTTAAATAAATTAGATTAGTGTGAATGTTGTGAAGCTTTGTTTTATTAGCGAAGTGGATATTGATTGCATATTGAGGAACTAATGGTGCTAAGTTCTTTATTTAGTAGTAAAATCACATATCTGTGTCTCAGCTAAGGTTGCATACACTTGAGTCCTGCAACCACCCCTACCTCTACCTCGGGTGAGAATTCATCTTCTTCGTAGGTCTTGCCGAAAGGGTCAGTAGTTAGGGTTTTGTTGGTGCATTTTTGTAGCGTTGAACCCTGGGTCTACCCCCGTGACAACACAAATTCATTGATATTCATATCATTATTACACATACAAGCATGGGTCCTCCAACCATTCTTCTAGGATAACTCAATCCGCAAAGCATCTTCTCATGAGGTTTTTCACCATAAGGGGACCAATTTGGAGTTCATCCATTTGTGAAACTTATCAACCATGATAAGACTATAATGATTCATCTTTTCATCAATCCACCACTGCATCATATACATCAACTATGCATCATGTATCAATGGCAACTCATTGATCCATCTTCATCATATCAATGACAACTCATTGATCCATCTTCATCGATTGGTTAGAACTTGACATCTATCATTATCATCAAGGAAAATTCATATAATTTATTCATCAATAATCAACCAATCAAACCTATCAATCAATCCATCACTTGACATCAATCAATGACATCAATTAATGAAACCATTGGCATCAATGACAACATGATCCAACAATCTCCCCCTTTGGCATTGATGGAAATACCAACATTGATGTCAACACCAATTACCAATTATTGATGTCAAACATGTAGACAAGTCATGCTCTACATCAATAGTCATCAATCATATCGATATGACTATCTCTCCCCATTAGTAAACATCAATCAAATAAAAAATAGTCAATGTGAGTATCTCTCCCAATCAATAATCATTAATCACATCAATGTGACTATCTCTCCCCCTTTGACATCAATGGAAAAGGGCCATTATCCTCTTGGGGCTGCTCCCCTTTCTTAAACTCTTCTTGGGGCTGCTCCCCCTGTCTGAATGCCTTTGATATTCCTCTGAATAATCTATCCCTTTTTGAACAAGGGATATCACTCTGATTTAATGCTGAAAATACATCACTCATACTCTCCTTGTGACCATTTCTCCTCCTGGAATCATGCCTCTGTTCTCTTTCTTCAAATACAAGGTTCTTTTCTAGGTATGCATATGATAAATATCTCCTCATAGAATCGTAAGAATAATGAACCCCCCTATGGGTATGTTTCCTCCTATTTTCAACTAGATCATAGATCAACCACTCTCTCTATGACAATCCTTGGACCTATTCATGCATCAAACATGTACTATACCATACATCATGAGACAAAACATATGTCAATAATGAAAATAGAGAATCATGAACAAGATATCAACCAAGCACATCATGCACAACATCCATGTGCATTAACCATGTACGTCAACAGATATCATCCATGGAATGTATCCATCATATGCCAACATGTGCATCTACCAATATGTCAACCATGTGCATCTACCAATATGTCAACCATGTGCATCTACCAATATGTCAACCATGTGCATCTACCAATATGTCAACCATGTGCATCTACAAATTATGCCAAACATGTGCATCTATCAATATGCCAAACAAATACCATATATGAGTGTACCATCATGCATCATCAGTTGCACTAAGCAAGTATATCAACCATGCATCAACAATATATGACTCCCCAATGATGTACAACATGAATATCAACTCAACTCACCAACTACATGTCTCAATATGTAGCCCAACCACATGAAACAATCTATGACTCCCCAATGATGTACAACATGAATATCAACTCAACTCACCAACTACATGTCTCAATATGTAGCCCAACCACATGAAAAATGCATGCACCATGATATCCAACATATGCTTCCAATAATACATCATAAGATATATGAATGAAACTCAAATATGTACCATCCATGTACCCCAACATATCAGCATCAATCCATACTCATGGGTTAGTGCCATGTACCCAAGATTTGTTTTACATCGTCACCTTACATGATCTAATATAGAACCATGAAAACCTACAACAAACAATGTCAGAACCTGCAATAAACAATGTCAAACACTGAAACACAGAGTTATACCATCACATCAAGATACAACTCATGTGCATTGCCTTTTTCTCAAGGCTTTACCAGATATACGCGGCCTGCTGCACAATAGAGTGCGTATGTATGTGACCTATTCAAGGTCAGCCCATGTCTGTACGTGACTGATGCAACTATCACCCGCATATGCCTCTGTGGATAACACACTTGAACTCCCCTTTAGTCTTTCATTATGAACTGACTGCTCTGTCTTCTTCACCCACTTCTGTAGATGTCTCTGCTCCTTAGAACTTGAGCTCTGAGCATCCATATTTTCAAAGATGTCTCCCTTTCTTACTTCATTCCTTCTTCTAGCCATGCTATTTGATGTCCTCATCATAGACATTCTTCTTGTGTTCCAACATTCCTGGGATTTGTGGCCAAACCCACTACAACTATAGCATCTCATGGTGTTATAGTGAACAACAATGTGTCCTACTTGATCACATCTCCAACACCTCATGGTGTTATAAAATCCTCCATTATATCTCCTTTCATAAGATCTACATTCAAGAGTTTTGTGACCATATCCATTACATGAATAACAATGGCCATGAAAAATACTTTCATAACTTTGCTTTGGTGTCCCAAGAATAGCTTCTTGATGTATTCCTTTCTTTGTGTTTTTGAAATTTTCCTTGCCTTGAGTAGATTGTTGCTTTGTAACATTGTCTTCTTTCTTTGATGGACATACCTCAGGCTTCTTTGAGGTTATTGCTTCAACATGTGTAGCTTCTTATTTGTATCCAAACCTTGATTTATCACATGGTGATATTTTACTTTCCAAGATCTCATCCAAGATTCGTGAGCTATTCAAGAATTTGTTTGACTTTTCTACCTTCTTTCTAAGGTCAACAATTTCAGCTTCTAACTTACAACATGAATCTTCCTTTTCATTTATTTGGCTTCTTCAATTTTGGTATTGAGATGGAAAATGGTTTCAAAACTTTTGCTAATCTCATCATCTACATTTATATCTTCTTTTCCATTATTTAGTCTTGTGATCTCTTCTTCCTTTTCTTCTAATTGAGTCTTAT
>JZKD02S0933337.1:365814-401674 GCA_000966675.3 Picea glauca
TAAAGGAGGCAACCTTCATTGATAGGATCCAAATTAAAGGAAGTGATAAGAAGAAGTTGCCAAAAACAAGAAGTAGACATGAAAGGAAAAAAAAGAAGAAATGCATGAAAGGGACCGTGGATATGAACAAAGATTAGAAATCAAAGGCACTGAGTAGAAGGTTCCTATCACTAATGAGAAGGAGACCTCTTTCTGAAAGAGACTTGCTTTTCATAAAACAAGGAAAGATGAGAGCATTGTTTTTTATTCTAGTAGTTTGAACTCTTCTAAAAATTATGGCGTTGATTATATACCTAGCACTAATAACAAGTATCACTTCATATAAATGGTGATGAAGCATGAAGGAGGTCAAGTTGTAATTGAGGAGGTGTTGGAAGTTGTCCCAACCCTTTTTGAAGTGTTGTTATTATAACAAACTTGTCGCAACATCCGTTAAATGCAACATATTTATAGATTTTGTAAAGTCGCAATTCCGACGTAAAAAATTCCTAAGTGACCGTTGGTATTTTGACTTGGTGAACATACTAAGGTGACCGTTGGAGGGGAAAACCTAGTTTCCAAAATGTCGTAATTGCGACATAAATTTTCACAAATGTGGCAAGAGCAACGTTCCAGTGGAAAACGTGGCAAGAGAGACGTTCCAGTGGAAAATGTGGCAAGAGCGACGTTAACGTGGCAAGACCGACATTAACGTGGCAAGAGAGACCTCAACGTGGCAAGACTGACGTTATCGGGCAACATGAATTTTTTTTTTTAATAAATTTCCTCTATTTTGCGACAATATGGACAATTTTGTCCATAACACCGCAAATAAAACGTCGGAATTTGACCCAACTCCGCAATTTTATCCATAACGCCGCAAATAAAACGTGGCAAGACCGACGTTAACATGGCAATTGTGACATACATCTTCACAAACGTGGCAAGAGTGACGTTCCAGTGGAGAACATGGAAAGAGCGACGTTCCAGTGGAAAACATGGCAAGAGCGACGTTAACGTGGCAAGACCGACGTTAACGTGGCAATTGTGACATACATCTTCACAAACATGGCAAGAGTGACGTTCCAGTGGAAAATGTGGCAAGAGCGACGTTCCAGTGGAAAACGTGGAAAGAGTGACGTTAACGTGGCAAGACCGACGTTAACGTGGCAATTGCGACGTTATCGGGAAACATGAACTTTTTTTTTTATAAATTTCCTCTACTTTGCGACAATATGGACAATTTTGTCCATAACACCGCAAATAAAACGTCGGAATTTTTACAATATGTAGTAGTGTATGTATTGGAGAGCCACTTTCTCCTTTCTAGAATTTCATCACGGATAATGTAATGCTTGATTTTTAATGTACTTTAGTCTGGAACACTGCTTTTCTATGAAGGCTTCATGTAGCTCTGAACAATAGAGTATATCATTGTTGGAAAACTGAAACATATCCATGTGGCACTTCTTTTGTCATCATGAGATATGATCTATTGAGTAATCATCTTGATGTTATAGGAAATCTTCACCGCGCTTATGTTGTGCACTGGAGGTTCTCCACCAAGTTATCTTCTTCTATCTGCATACAAGGGTCTCTTTTTGGTATGCCCCAAAGTCTTGAGATTTCTCTTCATACGCTCTTTATTCAATTTATCTAGAGAACATTCTTTGCATTCATCTGATGTAGAGCTTCAACTCATGAATGTTGCAGATGATATAATGACTCATGTAGAGATAAGTCTAGTTTACTAGAGCAAGTAATCATCATAGTCTTCTCCCTCCATCTGGTAGAACCTCTATTTCTATATCTCACAATGCTTTCATTCATAAGTCTTCCATACACTATTCTTCATCACGACTTTCAGTTCCTCTACTTGATTGATTTTAGTGAGTTCATATCAAGATGGTAATCTTGTGATTCTCTATACAATGACTGGTTGTTCTGGCTTCTCTTTCTTTCTTGTAGTCTTCATTTTCTTCTTCATGTTTTTCTTTAGATGCTTGGGTCCATAGAGTTTCTTATAGATTCCATGCCCTAAAGATTCCATCATAGGATCATGGATGTGAATGGACAACCATGTATACTTTAAGGATTCTCTTTGAAGAATACCTACTGTATTTCATGGCTGCTATCATGGATATATACTTCATCATCTTCAATGGATCATAGGATCATCTCCCTCCTAATCCTTTCTTCATGTATGAGTGCATATAATCAGCTCCCTCCGTCTATTAGAGTCCACACTTCCATCTTGTTGTCTTCTACAAAACGTCATAAGTCTTTTTCTAATTTCCTCTCGATTGTTGACTTCTTTCTGTCTTTGCTTTTTCTAAGTCTCTTCATGATTGATTTGGCTTATCTTGCAATAGCTTCCACATGATTTGTATTTCATCCTTTAATGTATATTATCTAATGATATCCATTCTTATCTTGTTGTTCTTCCATAGGTATAGTTCTTCTTGGAACACATTATCTCTCAAGAGATAGATATACAAGATATGTACAGAGATTATGCAAAACAAGATATGTACAAGAAATAAGAAGAGTTTTGTTACCTTTAGAAGAAGAAGTCTCTTTCATCCTTCTTAGTCTTCTTTGTAGGTTCCTTTTCTTCGGCAATTGATGTTTCGTGTTTCTCCTTCCTTTTCTTTAGCTCAGGAAAATGAATCTTGTAGTGACCATACTTTCGACAGTTGAAGCATTGTACTTCTGAAATGTCTTTCTCTTGATTTGGCTTCCTCCTTGAACCAAACTTCCTTTTGTTCCTAAAGTTCTTGAATCTTGTTGTGAAGGCTTGATCATTGTAATTATTTTGGGGTTTCTCTTTTGCACTGATCCTTGATTCTTCTTGATCACAGCAAGTCCAAAGTTATTCAAATGTCGGATACTCCTTTCTTGTGTTCATGCTTACGGCAAATGCATCCCACATCTTGGGAAGACCATTGAGTACTATGTTTACCAACTCCTTCTCTTATATGATCTCTTCAATAGCTTGTAGTTGACCTCTTAGCTGATATATTCTCACAAAGTATGATGTTATGCTGTCGTCATCATTCATCTTCATGTCACGGAGCTCATTCTTCAGACTCATTACTTATCCAATGTTTTTGACTGAGAGAGATTTGTTAGGGAATCGTACATCTTCTTCGATGAGTCAAGATGGGATATGCAGGGTATCAATTGGTATTTTATGGACTCCACTATGATACTCATAGCATTAATGTCATCGTCTTTGAACTTCTCCATAGCTGCAACACTCTACGATTCCTTCTCTTTCCCTTCTTCAAAATCTGGTTTCACGATCTTTCCTTTCACGATATCCAACACTTTATTCTTGGCAAGGATGAGGTCAATCCTTGTCTTCCACGCTCTGAAGTTAGAGGCTCCATCTAACTTGTTCTCTAACTTCATAGAATAAGTCATGGATGCTTTGACTTGGTCAAACCCTAGATTTGATCACAAACTCAAACTTCATGTCTTGGCTTGTTGAGAGTATCAGGAGATGCGCTAGGATAGAGCGCACTGATCTATTCAGAGATTAGGTTAATCCATTCACTTAAGGTCCCTCAACAACAGGATTAGGATTTCTGCAACTACTCCTGCTAGTAACCCTAGCAACGGTGTCTTGGAAGTTGCTTCTACTAGTAACCCTAGTGACAGTTCCTCAGCGAGCTCAATATCCTAGTGGCTATGTTTCCTTCCAGCATTTAGACTAAATGAAGGAGGTGTGGGCCCATAACCTATTAGAATATAATGGATGTGTGCTCGTTTTACCATTGAGAATACCCTTGTCACCCAACCATAAGCCGAAGCCACCCTCCAAGCACCTTAACCTTGACAGAGAATCACTTCGGAAGAAAACCCTAGGCTAGATATCCAAACAAAGGGTAGAGCACCTTTCCCCAAGGATAGCGCATCAACAAAGGATGATCAGATGTTCCAAACCCTATCCAAGAGATAGTCCAAGCCAAAACATAGTGGCTAGTTGTAGCAGCTGCACCAAGAGCTCTCCTCCAAACCTGTGCACAAGACTACAACTGCACTGCATAGAATTGGCTCTCTGCAACTGCTGAGATGTGTCAAATGAGAGACTGGCGCCCAGTATTTATAGTGTTTCTGGCAGACTTACTAGGGCCGACTTCAACTTCTGGGTACCTGTCTATTCAGTATATTATTATTATTTATGGCCAACTTCTTCTCTTGGAGGCTAATAACCTAATATAAATTTTCTTCTTGAGCCGACAAGTCTTCTAGGGTTATTATCCAACTTATTAGGGTTTCTTCTTTCTTCCCAGAGTATTCTATTCTCATCAGGTTCACACGTGGAGGTAAATACCTCCCGCAGATACCATAATATCAACAACTACTTCTTTGTATCCAAGTCCTGATTTATCACATGGTGATTTTTGACTTTCCAAGATCTCATCCAAGATTCGTGAGATATTCAAGAATTTGTTTGACTTTTCTACCTTCTTTCTAAGGTCAACAATTTTAGCTTCTAACTTACAACATGACTCTTCCTTTTCATTTATTTGATTCTTGAATATTTCCTCTATTCTTTTGGCTTCTTCAATTTTGGTCTTGAGATGGACAATGGTTTCAAAAATTTTTCTAATCTCATCATCTACATTTATATCTTATTTTCCATTCTTTATTCTTGTGATCTCTTCTTCCTTTTCTTCTAATTGAGTCTTATTTCTCTCTTCTTTTTCTTTGATCATTTCCCGTGCCTAAGACTCCTCTTAAGAAACTTCTTAGTGTTATTTGAAAGATAGTTATAGTCTATATAATAATGATCACTTCTATATCTATACAAACCCTCTTCAATTCCTTTTGAAATTTTAATATATTTTCTTCTATTGTTTTCATGGGATAATTACCATCAAACTTTACACAAACTGTTTCTAGATCTTCTTCTTCACTTAAAGAGAAAAATTCATCATCATCATTGCAATCAATGGTTTTTGAGGGTTCTTTACCTTCATTTGAACTATCTTCACGATCTTCCTTTTTTCCAACATCAACACCTAATTCTTTGCCTTCATTTTAAATGTCTTCAAGATCTTCCTTTGTGCTATCATCACTTGATTCTTTATCTTCACTTGAAATGTTTTCGAGATCACATTTAGAAATAATATAATCAAGGGTTTTTGGATATTCTTTACCTTTAATGATCTTGATGGAGTGATATTCAATATCTTCCTTCTCCTTCTTGCTTTTATATGTCTCCTCTAGCTTTAGCCATAGATCTTTGGCGGAAGTGCATTGTCCCATGCTCTCTTTGATAGGGCTTGAGAGTCCACTAAGAATGGCCTTGAGAGTCAATGCATCATTCTTCTTTAATTCCCTTTGATCTGAAAACTTTGACTTATTCTTCAATGAAGTTGATCTACCAATGGCTTCCTTCCAAATAGCTGCTCCCATTTCCTTAAAATGTACTCTCATCTCTATTCTCCAAGTATAATAGTTTTCCTCATCAAGGATTGGAACTTCATCATCCATTTGTGTGTCTATGGATCTCCTTCAAGCTTGTTAAGGCTTGTAGTGAAGGCCCTCTCTAATACCAATTGTTGGACACACCTACCACACTTAGAGGGGGAGTGAATGAGTGTGGGGTTCTTTTTCCCAATACTTCCCTCTTTCACTAACTTCATTAGTTAGCATTCAACATTTTACTCATTACTCATTGCTGTCATTTATAACTAGTTAGATGTGAGTACATATTAGCAACATATATCAACAATATATAATCAACAAGTCATTACCACAAGGAACACAAAGAACACAAGATGTATGTACACTTTTTCTTTTAATTATGGACTTCAATCTGGGGGTTTTTCAGCAACAACTGAATAGAGTACAACTCTACAAGAGCACCATCTCTATATGCAAGACTCGGCTTACATTCTCAACACCAACTGAGATGAGGCATCAATCCTCAACAAATATCAATCTGCAATAGGTACGCGACTTGTTAGTAGTCCAGCACACATTTGTATGCACCCTGGCTCATTACAACCCACGTATGTACGCAACCAGTGTATACAACAACATGCGTATGCCTTCTGAGCTATTAAGGTTTATCCTTCAAGATCAAATCAGATCCTCTGAAACCAATTTATCATTCTCTTATGCCTCTCATTGTTAAAACTAACTGCCAGCCAATCACAACACATCCAATCTCTCCAATAGCTTATTCATGGTCCACAACCAATTAATATGAATGCTACTCAATCATGCATAAATAATCAACATGTTATATCCATCATATCAGTACTGAATCATAAGAGTGTTTCTCACTCCATCAACCAATATAAACCACATCATAGCAACCATACCAAGAATTCCCTAAACATTCACAACACAACAAACAATAGTATCCATCGAGACAATAATGAAACCATACTAGTGTCTCAGTGACAGATATGAGCCCATAGAATCCATATCTAGAACTTGTTTCAGTCTTCAATAGCTAGTCATCATCTCAAACACAAATCTCCATGATTTTATTCATTGTACGCACACTTTCTTCATACAGCCCACGTATGTGCATGCCCTGGCCCATTACAACCCACATACACCTCAGAAACTAGGGTTTCTGAAGCTCGGAGACTTTTTCCGTCAAGATATTCGATATTGTAGAAACTTTGATGTGTCCATGAGATCCTCCTCATGCTCTCTTTATTAGAATAGATCTTCAATCATTCTCAAGAGATCCACACCAAAGATTCTCTCACAAGAAGCTCTCCATCAGTGCTCCAAAAGATATTCTCACATGAATCTCTCCATTGATCCACAAAAAGGATGTCTTACAAGATACCATAGCTATCTTATTTATACTTTTATCCTCTAGGTCACTTAACCCATTTTTAGGTCTCTTAACCCATTTCTAGGTCACTTAACCTATTTTCCTTATTTTAGGGCTAACCACTTTCCATAAACAAAAAGTTCTCCAATACTTTATCATTTAAATATTTCTTCTTGATTTTGTCACCTTACTTTATCATTTCTTGATTTTGTCACTTCTATTTATCATTTAAATAATGATTTATTCTTTTCAAGCACTTTGACTTCTTTGACCTTTTGGGGCTTCAAGCCAACATGTGAGGGTCCTCCAAATTCGTAAGGCCATAACTCTCAAACTGTGAGGAGTTATGTGACATTCCACATACCATAATTCATTTTTAATTTTTTATATGTTCCCCTAGGGAAACTTTCCTTCTTGAGATGTGCCAGAACCTGATCTCCTACATCAAATTGAAGATACCTGCATTATTGATCAACTCTGCGCTTGTGTTCTTGGCTAGATATCTACAAATGTCCTTTGATCTGACTATGGAGTTTCTGCATTTCTGCAGCAAAATCTTCTTCTCCAACACTTCTGATCTCACTCTGTTCTAAGTCTCTCAACTAAGGTACTCCGTTAGGTTTCATTTCATACAATATTTGGAATGGGCTCTTTCCAGTGCTCCTATTTGGTGAGTCAATGTATGCAAATTCTTCTTGTGGCAGAATCTAATCCCACTAATTATGATGCTTAGTGACTAGACTCCTCAACAAGTTTCCCAAAATTTTGTTTACCACCTCAGTTTGTCCATCTGTCTGAGGGTGATAAGTTGAGCTAAAGGATAGATCTGTCCCCAATTTCTTCCACAGTGTTCCCCAAAAATGACCAACAAATTTTGTTTCTCTGTCCGAGACAATGCTTCTGGGTAGGCCATGAAGTCTCACAACTTCCTTGAAAAACAGATTTGCAACATGTGTTGCATCACTAGTCTTCTAGGATGGGATAAAGTGTGCCCTCTTTGAAAATCTATCCATCAATGTTACACATTATTTTCATCATCCCTATGACCGTTAATGATGTAAACCTATCTGTTTCCATCAGAAGGGTTAGTGGCCTGAGTTCCTTAAGAAAGAAGAGAGAAGAACTTTTCCTAAGAAAAGAAGTTGCATTTTCCTTTATGAAAACCCTATTAAAGATGATTTTCACATGTTGCACTATGGATAGGGTGTGATAATGCCTAATTCTCATAGGCTGCACCATAGTTGGGTTGCGAGAGGTTTGCAGGGTGCGAGAATGCTCATACGTGGGAAAAATGAGCATCTTCTCGATGCTTCTAGAAGGAGAAACTTCCATGGTGAGGTGCCATTCGAATGGTTTGGATCTTACTCGCTTTCATGATTTAGTGGGATCATCCTAACCTCCTCACCTTATCCTCTTCAGCTTATAAAGGGAGAGGAACTCTCATGGAGAAATTTAGTGGTTTTTGGGTTGGGATTGTTAGCTTGGTTAGATTGGCTTTGAGATTTGTTTTGTCAAGATAGATTGTGAGTAGCTATCAGATCCATGGTCTCAAAATCCTTGGAGAAAGAAGTGTGTGGGGAACGAAGGACAATTGGAAGGGACCTTATGACATAAAGGCCATGGTTGTAATCTCTCTTTCACATTTAATATGATACAGTAATATGATTCTTTCCTATAAAGTTTGTTGTGTTTTATTGTATGATTCCTTGATCACATATATAGGTTTATATTGAGTTCATGCTATTACTATCACTTTGGTTGGTTTCATTCTTTTGAAGGTTCATCGTTGTATGAGCATTGGAATGGAGATAGGATGGCGATGGCAAGAGGAAGCGACATTTAAACAATATGTCACCTATCTCTCTTTAGTTAGTAAATTCAATATTTAAAACTTAAGGAAAGTGTCATGTTATGGTGTGTTTTGTTCTAGATCTAGGTGGATCTAGGGAGATCAATTAGTGTCCACACCTACCAATCTATCCGATAACAAAATTGGTGACCATACTAGGGAACATATGGTTTCCTAGTTAGTCTAGTTTCCCTTGCTTTGATTGCTTTTTTTTGGTCTCTGAGTCTGTAGGATATCCTTACAGACTCCCTGGATCCATAAGTTCACTCAAAAGTTCTTTCCTTTTTCCAAAATTTGCTTGATTACAAACCTTCTCTCACTATACCTTTCTGTGGCCTGCGAGAATCACTGAAGTTCGCACCCTATTGTGTAATCCAGTGCGACATGTTCACACCCTACCAGTGTCCAGCCTGTGAACTCCACTGATTTTCGCACTGCACCCTATAGCTAGGCTGTGAACCCATTTGAAATTTTTGTTTGGAATTAGGATTTCCTATCTTTTGATGCCTAGTTTTTCTTTGATCAGCTGGATTGAACTTTTGGAGCCTATATTGATCTCTTTACAGTCTGCTTGACATTCTTTGAGTTAATTTTAGCCACATTGGATTTGTTTGGTTTTGAAGGATTAGTCTCTTGCTTTGAGTGTCTTTCAATTACAAAGCATGTGTTTTCTTTAGAATTGTTTAGGGAAAGATCAGATTTCTTCTGAATAGTTCGCTTTAAAATAAAACTTTTAGTTTGGGTTTCTTTGTTTTAACAAAGTTCATTATTGCTTTTAGTGAAATTTTTGAAACAAAAAGATTTAATTTCTTACTTTATATTAGATTGGGGGCATCCTTGTATTTGAAGTAGCGAAATTGCATGATTCTTGGCATTTTTTGGTCTTAAATTTTGAAAAACATTCCTCCTCATGGCCGGGGGGGGGCATGAATCATGCATTGGTGTACAGTACCTTTTTCTCATTTCTTGAGAATCTTTATATCGATGAGTTTAATAAATTTTGGGACATCGTGCATATGGGAATGATAAATGCTTTCTCCTTCTCGTAGCATAGCTTTCATCGAAATGAAAAGATTGCATCTTCATCTCTTTGCATAATTTTCGAGTCGATCAAAACACCATATTGTCCACGCAATTTTCCTCTTGAGTAACAACAACCATAAAATAAAGCACTTATAAAAACTGATTAGACATTTTTAATACTTTCTGGTAGCAAACCTACATTATATTAGTTGTAGGGCTTTGGAATAGGTGTGAAAGATAACTTTCCAAAGTTGAAAACAAACATAGAATATTGAGTTAGGGAGCGGTTAAATCCACTTATTACATTTTGTCCTGGGAAGCCCTTCTAACACGAGGGTCAATCACGAGGTTGCATTGAGACTGGCAAAGTTACTCACCCTGCTTTGGTTGGTCTTGGTGTAGAGGTTGCGCGTATTATGGGGGTCGTTTGAGAGGTATACCCACAATGATGAGTGGAAGCCTTTCAAGTTGATTTTGGGCTAGATACCCTGCCCTTGCACATGGATCGGACTGTCGACTGTTTCCCCAGGCATCACTGTAGTGATTGGTAACCTTAGTGGCCTGTCTCTTTAGGGTATTTACACAAGGTGACTATGGAGGGGCAAGTCTTCATGGTACCTGGAATCAACGTTGGCCAAACTCCCTTGGGATCCTTGGAGGGTATACCCACGATTATGTGTGGGAGATTGCACCAGGGTGTAAGTCCATTAAGCAGGTCATCAACGTAACTTTTCCACCCGCTCTATCTCAGCCCCTTCTTACTTCATTCTCGTGACGTTGGATTTCATCACCAACTAATGTGTTCATTGTGAGAAGGTTTGTTTTCTTTCTTACTTACTAGATTTTTAGCGTGTGTTGTTTGTTTTCCCTAGTGGACTCTATATTGGAACTCTATTTTAATGGCGTTAGTTCCCAAAATGACCAATGAAGGAACCCCTTTTCCAAGGGGAACCTTTTGTTTTTCCTTCTTATGGAAACATTGGTCCTCCTCACATTGCTACTTTGAGCCTTCCAGGTCTCACAATTGGATTATCGGTATGGTTGTTTTCCACTCAGGTAATATCGAATGCAATAAGTTCTTCGGTTGTAAGCACTTTCCCCCAAAAATATCAACCTCATGTTGATCCTTCACCTTCTTCACCAATAAGGTCTTCTTCGCCTTCTTCGCCTACAAAGTTTCCTTTCGTTTCATCTTCTTCTTCGAGTGAAAGTTCTGAATCTAGTAACTCAGTGAATAAGAAGAAGAAGAAGAAAGATAAACAAGGATCAAAACCTCCAACCACTGTCAAACATGTTGGAAAGCAACCAGTTATTGTTAATCGTGCTGGGAGTGTTGATGATGTCAAGATCACCCAAACAACTCGTAAGCCCAAGTACCCTTGCAGGCTTTGTAAAGGTAGCCATCTTCTTAAGGAATGCCCTGGTCTATCCAAGGTTATAGAAGCATGGTCTACACATCCTCTCCAACCCATGTCGTTAGCCTCTAAACAACATGTTGATGACTTCTCTTTGACTAGTCAAGATATCGTTGGGAAGAAGAAAAGTAGAGTCAAGTTCCCGTGCATGTTATGCAAAGGGAGTCATCTCACTCACCTTTTCCCTCGTATGGACGAAGCCTTAAAATTACTAGAAGGCATGACTGTTTCATAGCCTCAACTTCCAGCTTCTTATCACAAGATTACTCTTGACCCCCCTGTAGTTGATGGAATGATCAATCCAACCCCTTTGTCGATCAGTCTGGTTGATCATGTAGTCAATCTGGTTACGTCCTTAATTGAACCAGTTGACAAAGTGGTTGATCCGATCCCATATTCGATCAATCCCACTCTCCCTTTAGAGAGTGTTAACAAAGTGGTCGATTCATTTCCACCTGTCGACCCCATTCTCAATTTGGAGAATGAAACCCAAGTGGTTGATCTGATCTCTCCATCGGTCGATCCTACTCTCCTGCTAGAGAGTAAACCCAATACTGCCCATGTTTTTCTCGTTGATACAGAATCTACCATGCCGAGGGCTATTCCTCCTTCTCCCGTGGAACCCCCTCCAAGTTATGAGGCCATCCATTTTGATTGGGGTGTGCTAACTGGACCTCATATTCCCTCTCACATTCCTTTCCAGATTATAGTACAGGTTTGTGGTCGAGACATTCCTCATACACTAATAGATGAAGGTGCATCTGTTAGTATTTTGTCCTCTTTTGCTTGGAAAGATTTGGGTTGTCCTCCACTTGCGTCGATTACGTAGAATCAGTTATATTTTAATAGAAGAACCAGTCAACCTTTAGGGACCCTTCCTCAGTTTCCTATAACTTTGGGAGGGAAAACTGTCTTTATTGACGTCATGGTAGTCCAAGAGCCCTTGTATTTTTCTTTACTCTTTGGGAAAGATTATGTCTATTCCATGAAAGTTATTGTGTCTATGCCATGAAAGCTATTGTGTCTACTCTTTTTGGTGTGATATGTTTCCATCACGATGGATGGGTTGTGACTGTTGATCAACTTTCATTCATTGACCCTGCCTGGATTGCCTCCCTGAATAGTTCTTATATGCAAACGGTATCGCCCCCGCCATAGGTCAATTATGTGGCGTTGTTGCCCATGGTTTCAACTTCTAATGACTTAGATCTAGTAGTTGACATGGTGATCTCTTCGATAGGGTTGTTAGAGCATGATCTCTTTACTCCTGTCGCAACCCTCGACATGGTGTCCTTCTAGAGTGTGTTTCTTCCTTCCAGTGAAGACCTCTTGGAATCCATGACCGTGTTTTATCCCTTGACATGGTGTCATTCCATAGCATTGTCCTCTTGGAATCCATGATCAAGAAGAGAGACTCTGAGGATAGTTTTTGCATCTCTGAGGCAACCTCGTTAAAAAATGAAGCAGAGGTCTTTAAGCATGTTTTTTTTATTTCAAGATCGTTAAAAAATGAAACCACTTACGAGGATAGTTTTTTTGTCTCTGTGGAAACCTTGTTAAAAAATGAAACAAAGGTTACGAGCATAGTTCTTGTTTCTGTGCCAAGCTCGTTAAAAAATGAAATAGTTTTTCCCCCTCTTTATTTGAGTCAAGTCCTTCGTCTAGTATTTGAAGCTTCATTTCATTCTCCTTTACAATTGGATGAAACGAAGCTTGGGGGGAATTTTCCTTAGCCTTTGGAATTCATGCTGAAGTTGAGCCACTAGCTTCTTAAGCTGGGGGCTAAGTACCAACCATCCATGTGTTATGCGTTGGGGATTCCAAGCATAGTTTTCTATGCTTCAAGCTTGTGTAAAAATGAAACCACTTACCTCAAGCATAGTTTCCCCTGGTTTAAGCTTGTGTAAAAATGAAACCAGGTCCAAGCATAGTTTCCTCTAGTTCAAGCTTGTGTAAAAATGAAACCAGGTCCAAGCATAGTTTTGTTTTGTTTTAAAGCTTGTGTAAAAATGAAAACAATCCCAAGCTTAGTCTTTGATCTTTCTCATGCTCGTAAATATATGAGAATAAGTTACCGATATTAGTCTTTGTTCTTTCTCGTTCTCGTAAATATGTGAGAATGTAACCGAGCATACTTTTAACACTTTTTCGGACTTGTAAAGGTTATACGAAAAAGGAACCCACTGGAGTTCTCTTTAATCTCTTTTTGGACTCATAAAGGTTATACAAAAAAGGAACCCACTTGAGTTCCCTTTAATCTCTTTTCAGACTCTCTAAACATGAAAAGATTGACAAGCGACCTTGTTCTTTTCATGCTCGTTAAAGTATTTGAAGAAAAAATTTGTTGAGCGATAGTTTATCTCTTTTTCAGTCTCATCAGACTACTTTATGAAAAAAGAATTGAGAGAGTTCTCTTTAAGTGTTTTTTAGACTCTATAAACATGAAAAACCCCTGAGTTTTCTTTCTTTGGACTCATAAAACAAACATTGAAAGGCCTATATGGGACCGAACCACTCCTTCCTAGGGTTCGTTAAACATAATCAGAGGGACTCGTCTGAAGGATGAGCTTAAATTGACAAGAATATGTTATCCTCCTCAACCTTGCATAAAAATAAAGAGGTACTCGCCAAAAATGGTGGGGGAAAAATTGGGAAAGAAATGTGTCTAAACTTGTATTCCATGGAAGAGTTGCTTTCACTCGCCTTGTGTCTAGGTTGGAAAGTCCACTTGTCTCTTGATCATACTCCTTTATAAGATTACAAATTGGCCTGTGATCCCTGTTGTTGAGTCATTGTTTCCAAGACAATTTTCATGTCGTCAATATGTTCAAAATAAAGTTCACCCGAAAAGCCTTCTGTTGCATCGACCATTTATGCAGTCTTTAATCCTTTTATTGCGTCGACCATCCCTGAGTTAGTCCTGAATCACTTGTTACTCTGACCTACATCAAATCTTGTTACTTGTTTTGAGTCATTGATGTGGGATACATTAAGGCCCTCCTGTGACGAGTCTTTTCATGTCGACTTCAAATCATTATCTAGGAATTAGACTTAGAAACTAATTGGTACCTTGGAACTTGCATGCCTCAATGGCAGGTTTCCTCGCTTTCGACAGTGGGTTTTCATTATTGACCCCTGATCGAGAGATTCTACCGAGTGTTTGACTTCAACTCATTTATTCACATTCGTTGGATTGTACTAGTGTACCTTGGGAGTCATTGACATTAATGGTGATTTCCCTCGCACTTGTTAACGGTATACACTAGTGACCGGTAATCAAGTGGTTTCTACCATGTTCGACTTCAGCACATGTATTCACATGGTTAGATTCATACTATAGATTAGTGGAGATGAAGACCCTGGATATTTTCTGACAAATCCAGGTTGCATTGGAGTATATTCAGTGTACTGTTGCATAGATCCACATTGTATGTCTGGTGGCTATGTTCAAATTTGAGTCCTTAACACATAGATCCACAATGTATTTTTGGTGGCTATGTTCGGATTTGAGTCATATCAGCATGGATCCACAGTGAATGTTTGGTGGCCATGAATTGTCTTACTTGACATGGATCTTCACATGTAGACATTTATTCTCTGATTCATTTGTATTCTAAGTATGGGAATGCCTACCTCAATGATTATGTATTATTGTACTGCTTTTCCTTGTTTCTTGGTAGGTTTTCGATCGACTGTTCCTTGTTCCCTACACACACTCAAAAAAGTATTTCAGCTATCACTCTGTTCTAACTTCATACTTTGGGGGGCTCTCTGTTACACATTATTTTTTTCATCCCTATGAATGTTAATGATATAAACCTATCTGTTTCCTTCAGAAGGGTCAGTGGCCTAAGTTCCTAAAGAAAGAAGAGAGAAGAACTTTTCCTGAGAAAAGAAGTTGCGTTTTCCTTTATGAAAACCCTATTAAAGATGATTTTCGCATGTTTCACTATGGATAGGGTGCGAGAATGCCTGATTCTCACAGGCTGCACCATAGCTGGGTTGTGAGAGGTTTGCAGGTTGCTCTATAATCAAGGTGCGAGAATGCTCATACGTGGGAAAAATGAGCATTTTCTCGATGCTTCTAGAAGGAGAAACTTCCATGGTGAGGTGGCATCCGAATGGTTTGGACCTTACTCACTTTCATGATTTAGAGGGATCATCTTAACCTCCTCACCTTATCCTCTTCAGCTTATAAAAGGAGAGGAGCTCTCATGGAAAAAGTTAGTGGTTTTTGGCTTGGGATTGTTAGCTTGGTTAGAGTGGCTTTGAGATTGGCTTTGTCAAGATAGATTGTGAGTAGCTATTAGATCCATGGTATCAAAATCCTTGGAGCAAGAAGTGTGTGGGGAATGAAGAACAGTTGGAAGGGACCTTACGACGTCAAGGCCATGGTTGTAATCTCTCTTTCATATTTAATATGATAGAGTAATATGATTCTTTCCTATAAAGCTTGTTGTGTTTTATTGTATGATTCCTTGATCACATATATAGGTTTATATTGAGTTCATGTTATTACTATCAGTTTGGTTGGTTGCGTTCTTTTGTAGGTTCATCATTGTATGAGCGTTGGAACAGAGTTAGGATGGAAATGGCGAGAGGAAGCGACATTTAAACAGTATGTCACCTATCTCTCTTTAGTTAGTAAATTCAATATTTAAAGCTTAAGGAAAGCGTCATGTTCTGGTGTGTTTTGTTCTAGATCTAGGTGGATCTAGGGAGATCAGTTAGTGTCCGCACCTACTGATCTATCCAATAAAAACCACCAAAAATTTGGAATCAAATCCTCTTTGTGTCCTTGGCAATCCCAAGACAAAATCCATGCTTGTTGCATCCCAAGGCCTCTATGGTATTGGCAATGGTTGATACAATCCAATGTTATGTACTTTACCTTTTGCTTGTTGGCAGATTCTACATCTATTCACAAATTTCATTACTTTTGTTCTCATACCTAGCCAATAGTATGAGCTTCTCAATTGTGCAAATGTTTTATCATCGCCAAAATTTCCATCCAATCCCCCACTATGATTTTCCTTCAAAAGGTTGTCCCTCATTGAGAATTTTGGTATGCACAATCAATTTCCCTTGAACAACAATCCCTCTTGAATCATGTACTTTTCCCATTGGCTCCTATCTCTCGGCACATGATTTGAATATGCTTCATATGATTCATTGAAATATGCATCATCACAATACATATCCTTAAGGTGTTCAAACCCTAAGGTCTTCACCTAAAACTTCTGCATAATCAAACATCTCCTCTTATTCAATTTTTCTTGTCTGGTTATGAATTGTAAGGCTTGATTATTGCTATATAAGACAAATTCCTGTGGGACAAGGTAATGCCTCCATTTCTTCAAGGCTTGAATTATGGCATAAAACTCCTTATCATATGTGGATTATTTCCTCTTAGTCTCATTTAGATTCTCAATGAAATAGGCAACATGCCTATTATCTTGGCTCAAAACTACTCCAATTGCAACTCCACTGGCATCACACCTCACTTGAAATGTCTTTCCAAAATTAGGTAAGACCAGAATTGGTCGTTCTGTTATTTTCTTCTTCAGTATATTGAATCTCCTCTCGGCCTCCTCTATCCATTTAAAATATTGGTGCATATTCTTTACCGTGTCCATCATTGGTGCACAAATTCCACTAAAATATCTAATGAAATTCCTATAGAAACTTGCTAATCCATGGAAGCTTATTACCTCAAACATGCTTGTTGGTGATGGCCATTCTTTGATTGCTCTCACCTTTTCTGGATCCATCTTCAGTTCATTTGAATAGATCACAAAAACCAAGTAAATGAGTTATGTCTTCATAAAAGAGGACTTTTTCAAGTTTATCAACAACTTCTCCTGTTGTAGTCTCCTCATTACTAGTGTCAAGTGTCTCAAATGTTCCTCTTTAGTCTTGCTAAAGATCAGTATACCATCCAGATATACAACCACAAACTTGCCAATGAAGACTTTAAGTATTTCATTCATCAATCTCATAAAAGTGTTTGGGGCATTTGTTAAACCAAATGTCATAACAATCCACTCATACAAACCTTCATTTTTCTTAAAGGTAATCTTCCATTCATCACCCTCTCTCATTCTTATCTAGTGATACCCACTCTTCAAATCTATCTTTGAAAAGAAGTTTGCTCCACTTAAGCAGTCCATTAAATCATCCATTCTTGGCAAAGGGGACCTATACCTGATGGTGATCTTGTTAATGGTTCTTAAGTCTGTACACATTCTCCATCCTCCATATTTCTTTGGACTCAAAACAATTGGCACTGTGCATGGACTTAAGCTCTCTCTGACTAAACCCTTGTCTAATAATTCCTGGACTTGGTTCTTTACCTCCTCATTCTCTTGAGGTGTCAATATGTATGCTTCTTTGTTTGGCATATTTCTCCTGGTATCAGATCAATATGATGGTTGATACTTATGATGGGTGGCAATGAGTTAGGAAGCTCACCCACCACTATGTCAGAAAAATTATCCAACAATTCCTGAACTTCTTCAGGAAAATCATCCATTGTAGTACTTGTAAGGATAACTCTAGGTTTCCTCACCACAACAAACTACATCTCCTGTTCTTTCTTGACCACTTTCAAGAATTCCTTCCCACTCATGAGAAGTATGTTTGTGTTGGATTCCTCTTTCACTTTCTTCTCCTCTATTGGTAGCAACATGTGTGTCCTACCATTCTTCTCCAAGGTGTATGTATTCTTCCTCCCATCATGAATGAAATTCCTGTCAAACTGCCGTGGTCTCCCCAAAAAAATATGAAATACACCCATGGGAATGGCATCGCATAGAATTTCATCTTTATATCCTCCTATCTTAAATTCAACCAAGCATTGTTTAGTAACCATTACCTGGTGTCCTTTATGCAACCATGAGACTTTGTATGGCTTTGGGTGTGCATTCATCTCCAGCTCCAGTTTCTCCACCATCTCTATGGATACTAGGTTATCAGTTCTCCCATTGTCAATTATCACCTTGCATACTCTGTCTTTAGTCTTCCAAGTTGTGTTGAATAGGTTGTTTATCTGCACTGGATTCTCGACTTTTGCCTCTGGTTTTAAGAGAAATTTTCTCAACATCAGGGATGTTCCATCCTCTACTCCTTCTTCTTCAACAATCCTTCTCTATGCTTCTGAAATATGAGCTTCACCTCCTTCTTCTTTTTTCTTTCTCTCAGGAAATTCCCAAGACATGTGCCTTGTATTTCCACAGGCATAACACCTTACTTCTCCTCCTCTACTTCTTCCTCTTCCCCTAGAAGAACTTATTCCACCACCTTGTCTTCCTCTGGAACTTCCTCCTCTTTCTGAGTGACTATGTGGTTTCTCAGTCTCGTCTTTGGATTTATGAGCCTTGTAATGGACGACTCCATTGACTTTGTCTAGGGCAGTGCTTCTACCTCTACCTCGTTGGTTTTGTTTTCTGGACAAATTCTCCTCTGCCTTTAGTGAAAACTGATAAGAATCCTCCATTATCCTTATTGACATCATGATGATCTCATCTTGGATTTCATACCTCAGGCCATTTATATACATGGAAACTTTTTCTTCATGTTTCTCTCTTTGTCCAGTTCATATATTCAGTTTGTAGAACTCCTATGTGTACTCTTTAACTGTCATACCCTTCTGTATCAGGTTTTGCAGTTTTCTGGATAGATTGATTTGATAACATTTGGGCATGAATTTAGCCTTCAGCTTGGCTACCATTCTGTCCCAATTATTTATCTTTTGTTTTCCTTTGCTTCTCCTCTCAACATGTAGTTCATCCCACCACAATGTTGCATGTCCCTTGAGCCTGGTGACAACATGTCTCACCCTTTTCTCCTCATTGACATCTTCATAGTCGAAATATTTGTCCATGGATCGTATCCAATCTAACATCTCTTCAGCATCCAAATTACCTTCATACATTGGGACCTCTATCTTGGCTCTAGCTCGAAATCTGATAACTTCTCTCAGCAAGCATTCTTCGACAACATTTTCTTTGACTTCTACTTCTTCGCTCTCTACATCGCTGATGTCTCCAACATCAGGTTCTATTGAGACCCTAAATTGACATCCCCACTACCCTATTACACTCCTCATATATACCTTTTTGTCTTACCTAAGCTTGGGTAAATGACAAACAACACTACCATTAGCCATTGATAAGGTCATAAGGTAAAGTATGATTAATTCATGCATTTTTTGTGGTTTATTGAGCTAGGAGATTAAATGTTTCATGTACTAATGCTTCAATTTGCCATGTATAATATTTGACCTCTAGATAAGTCCAACCTTCTTGTACCAGCTCAGTTATCCGGTACTTGTACACCAGACTACCATTGTCTGAATCTGGTACCAATCGCATCCGGTACTAAATCTCACCTGTCGCGATCTGGTACCAATGACCAAAGACTGTCGTGATCTGGTACCACCATTTGTGAACTGTTCAAATCTGGTACCATCTACCTGTCACGATCTGGTACCAATACAGGGAGCCAAATGTACCAACTTTAGCTCTAGATCATGCCCAAGACAATTGTTGGATGTTTATTGAATCATAAATGCTTTAGCAAGGCTATGTTAGGATAGTTTGTTGATTGCTTCATCCTCGTGCACTTCGTTTCATGAGGATGAAGATTAAAATATGTAACTGAATAATTAAATTTAACAATTGACTGATTTGCAAACGATTTCACCTCCTTGTGTTTCATGACTAAGACTGTTTAAATAGTCATGGCAAGGATGGTGGAGGTAGTGGAGAGTTAGCATAATATAGCATGTGAAGCAGTGTTATATATTGCAGAACATATTCTGGGTGAATATTAATAGAAGGACATCATTTATCTCCATGTCTTGATCGTCTATGATTGAATGTGAGTTGAGTTGTTATCATAGTTTGATTCTATGTTTTGAAGTTTGAGTAAGAGTAATGTGTGGGTTGAAAGCAAGCTTACTGTAGACTCCAGTCGCTGACCTGTTGAAGCGGAAAGGGCCCACCACCCAAAAAAGGTCATCTTCTTCGTAGATTATTATTATCATTTTCTTTCAATAGTGTAAATGTTAAATTAGCTTAAGCTTTAATTCTCTCAGATGACAACAGTACAATTTAGACTAGGATTTCCATTATATGATTGCTTAAAGATATTTACTCGCTCTGTTTTTTCATATGCTCTATTTTTATGAATTTGATTTTGTTTCATAGACATGAATGTTGGCAGCAATAGTTAGACATATTTGAAGGAGAACTAGTGAAGTTCACAACAGCACATTGTGAACCACAACATACTCAGTATATTGATTGTTGAACTACCCATGCTATGTCTTGATGATTGATGTGTGATTTCCCTTTCAGAAGTGTGGTTGCATAGTTAGTTTTCTGGGTCAGATAGAAGAGTTGATCTATCAAAAGAACTCCATATCATACTTGCATGTGCCATAATGGAGTAGATAGCCTCTTTGTGAAAGACAACCAAAGTGTATTTCAGTTTTCTAGTTTGTTTTGTTTCCAGCATACAAAATCTAGAATAGTTCTATACTCATGACATTAGAATTACCTTTCTTACTGGTGTCTTGTAACTCTGTTGATTATGAATCCAGGATTGATAATTAATGAGTTCATTATACTAAACATATAAGCAGCACAACATTTTGGCATCGTTGTCAGGGAGTTGCAAATGGTAGGAAGTGGCTTTTAGCTTAGTTTGTTTGCATAAATTTTGAATGCTTTTAAAGGCTTCTTGAGGGAGGAGGATAAAACGTTTAAGACATGAGTGAAGAGCCATGTGGCCACTAGAGTGGGGTTCTCCGAAGCTAGGTTTCCTTCTTACCTTCTAGATAGAATTAGGATTTCAATTCAGTTAAGAATCAAATTTCCATTTTATGCATAGATATAGAGATAACAAGGGTATATTTGTAAGATCTAAAGATTCAAAAACAACCCCCCCACTAATCCAACTAACACTGGTGTAGGAAAAATTCCACCAAGAGAAAATTCAAGGGGAGCCAGCGAGGCTCCAGAAGGAGAACCTAAAATGGAAGAATCAGCATTGGGGCAGGCAGAACATGAATCTGCTGAACATTTAGGAGACACAGAAAATCTAGTTTCGGAACCATCCATCAGTGGAATGGCAGAAGAAGAAGGAAATGCAGCCACAGAGACTGAGACTTTTGGGTTTCCAATCTTGGATATTTCCAGAAACATCAGCGTGAAAAATATCCCACTATCATCGTTACCCACTTTCATAGGTATGTCAACTGAAGATCCAGATTTATTTTTATTCAAGTTTGACATATTATGTAGAAGCTATAACTACTCAGACGATGCTCCAAAACTTAATCTCTTTCCTGCTACAATGAAATATTCGGCCTTAAGATGGTTCATGAGATTAGGAGAAAATACAATCCTCTCTTGGGATCAGATGAAAGACACATTTTTACGGAAATACCAAGACTATTGTAAGGATAATGCTAAAAACGACATTTTTAAAATGCAGCAAATAGAACATGAAAGCCCTGAAGACTACTTAGAAAGGTTCTTATACAACTATCAGAAGTCAAAACTATTCACCACAGACCCAGCTGTAGTAAGAACTATATTCTTGAAAGGTCTTAGAGATGATTGCATAGAAGTTTTAAACTTGTTGAGTTCGGGAGATGTACACCAAAAACCTTTTGTAGATATTGTAGATTACTGTAGAAGATACTCAAGAGAACAAGCTAAAACAGGCAAAGGACCAAGAGATCCTTTTAGTAGAAATACAAAAAAAAGCTCAGGGACTGTCACCAAAACTGAGTTAGGAAACTTATTGGAGAACTTTAAAACAGACATCTTGAACACAATCAATAATTAGTTAGATACTCTAAAACTGAAAAAGAAACAAGAAGAAGAGGTTTCTTTAGCAATATTTTGTCATAGATGTCGAAAAAATCACAGTGAGAAAGAATGCCTATTAAATGTCATAGCAATCTATGGCCTGTGTACACTAGAACACCCCACATATGAGTGTCTGACTTTGCTTGAGATACAAGCCATGTATAAGGGAGGAGAAGTCTCACAAGAAATATCATACCCTTCCAGAAGACCTTGGAGAGCCTAAAACCCCAATACATTTTATGACCCTAATGCACAATATCAACAACAACAATGGGGTCCTTCCCCAATGACCTATCCACAATGGACACCTCAGTAAGCTCAAACTCAACCTTGGCAACAAGGTTGGAGGGGACCTATGTATGGAAATCCCTCTTACCCTTCATATCCACAGTACCCTATAAACATTTCCCAATTAATACCTAGATTCAACCCACCACAGATGCAAGATTTACTCCCACCTCCTATACAGCAGCAATTTACAACCCCCTTGAACCCTAACCAACAACAACAACCACCTATAAATGCCAATCAATAGCAAAACCAAGCTGCCCACAACCCTCCGAAACCAACAACAATCCCTGCCCAGCCAATCCCTATCCCCAATAATTGAACCACCCACCCGGTACAAAATATAGAAGTTCAAACATTTCCCACCTATGAAATTCAACTACGATCGGGGAAATTTGTAAACCAATAAGATCCTGTAGTAATAATTCAGGAAGAAAATGATAATCATTCTGAGGAAGAAAAAAATCAAACCACCCCGGCAGAAGAAGAGACCTCCCCTCCTATTCCAATCACTTCTTAGTCTGTACGAGTACCCCAACAAGTTAATCTCCCACCCTACCCCGAAAGACTATTAGTGAAGAAACCTAACCCACCCTTGCACATAGATATAGAAGATGAATTACGAAATGTATGTATAAAAATACCTCTGCTGCAAGCCATTAAGGATATCCCCATATATGCCAAAATCATAAGGGATCTTTGCATTAAGAAACCAGGAAGGAAGAAGAAGGAACCTCCCCTTGTTCAGGTGGTGGGACAATTATCTGAATTTATTTTTGAAATGCCATACAAATATAATGACCCTGGAAACCCAATAGCCACTGTTGAAATTAATGGTATTTCTCTACCAAACACACTCATTGATTTGGGTGCATCAATTAATGTAATGCCTTTTGAAACTATGAAAAAGCTCCAAATCAACCAGTTAAGACCAACCCAAACCATGATAGAGTTGGCAGATAAGTCATTCATTAGCCCTGCAGGAAGTCTAGATGATGTCACAGTCACTCTAGCTTCTTTGGAATATCCAGTAGACTTTTTAGTCATCTATTCTAAATCATCCTCCAAACCAGGATACCTTGTGGTTCTTGGCTGCCCTTGGTTGGCCGCAGAATATTCCTTTATCAACTGTCGGTCTGGTGAGATGACTATATCCAATGGCACATATAGCCAAAAACTTGTTCTCTTCCCTCCTACCCAACTGGAACAGGAAATACCTATTTGGTTAGAAAACCCTTATGGAGAGGAAGATTGCATCAGACCCCTGTTAACACTTGAACAAGTAAGAGGAATGCAAGAACAATCGGATGAACAAGTCTTAAGTTTGTTTTTGGCTGACACAAATTGCATTGAATACCCGAGGTCTTTTGCAAAATTTTCACATATTTTTAGTTATGAATTTCAACAAACTTGGCACCCTGATATCACTCAATTATATACTTTATCACCAGCTTCCTCAGAGAAGGAAGAAACTACTAAACTTGTTGAGATTATCCCAGGAAAACCTTTGTATATCAACTCTAGTTTGGAACCATAACAAAAGATGCAAGTAATTGAAATGCTCCAAAGACAATTTGATGCCTTTGCATGGGATTATGCAGACATGAAAGGCATTCACCCTGACACATGCACACATCATATCTACAATAATGACCAAATTAGACCAGTTAGACAGCCTCAACGAAGGATGAATCCATCTCTTAAAGATAATGTAAAAGAGGAATTGCAAAAACTCCTTCAAGCCAATCTCATATACCCCATTTCAGATAGTCAATGGGTATCTCCACTTGTCATAGTTCCCAAGAAAAATGGAAAGTGGAGGATATGTGTAGACTTCCAAGAGTTGAACAAAGACACCCATAGGGATTATTTTCCCTTACCATTTATTGATCAGGTGTTGGATACCTTGTTCAGAAAGAAGTATTTTTCGTTCCTGGATGGGTTTAGTGGTTATAACCAAATACAAATAGCACCCGAAGACCATGACAAGACCACTTTCACCTGCCCTTGGGGTACCTATGCTTATAGGGTTCTCCCTTTTGGACTTTGCAATACCCCAACCACTTTTCAAAGGGTTGTCCTAGCCATTTTCTCTGACTTGACCAATGCGTGGAAGTCTACATGGATGAATTTATAGTCCATGGAAAAGACTTCCAGGAAGCATTGACCAGTCTAGAAAAAGTCTTGATTAGGTGTAAGGAAACTAATCTTTCCTTAACTAATGAAAATTCAAAAATGATGCTCACTGAAGGTATTGTTTTGGGACATCACATTTCTAGTTCTGGAATGAGAGTTGATCTGGCAAAGATTTATATTATCACACAAATTAAAATACCTTCCTCACAAAAGGAAATTTGCAGATTTTTAGGATATGCTGGCTACTATAGAAGATTCATTCCGAATTTTATAAGCCTAGCTACCCCTTTATTCAAGTTATTATCTAAAGAAGCCGAATTTAAGTGGGATGAAGAATGCCAAATATCTTTTGAAATTCTAAAACATAAATTGTCAACTACCCTTGTATTAAGAGGACCAAATTGGTCCCTTCCTTTTCATATCTGTACTAATGCCTCAGACACAGCCCTTGGGGTAGTTCTTGGACAAAGAGAAAATCAAATGCCCTATGATATTTACTTTGTCAGTAAAAATCTTTCTCCATCTGAAGTTAATTATACGGTCACAGAAAAATAATTGCTAGCTGTAGTCCATGCTATCAATAAATTTAGACACTATATTACAAGATATCAAGATTTTGTACACACTGATCATTTAGCCATCAAATTCTTAATGAACAAAACTGTAACAAATCCTAGAGTTACAAGATGGCTTTTATTATTACAAGAGTTTAATATCAACATTATTGATAGACCTGGTAAGGATAATCTTGTGGCTGATTTCTTGTCTAGAATGATTCATCTAGGAGATAACGCACCAGTAAAAGATAAATTTCCTAATGAAAATTTGTTTTCTATTTCTACATTCACTCCTTGGTATGCATATGTAGCTAACTATCTTGTGACAGGGAAGATGCCTCAGAAATTGTCTCCTAGAGAAAAACATAAAGTAATTCAGCTAAGTGCAAACTACATGTGGCACGATGATTGCCTCTACAAAACAGGACCAGATTTGGTGATTAGGAGATGTGTAAGGGAAGATGAAATTCATGATATTCTGCAAGCCTGCCATGATGGTCCTTGTGGAGGACACTTTGCAGACAAGAGAACTGCTTACAAAGTTCTGCAATCTGGTTACTACTAGCCTCATATTTTCAGAGATGCTAAAACCTATGTATCCAATTGTGATGAATGCCAACAAATGGGTAAGCCTATTGCATGATACCAAATGCCACTTCAAGCCCAAGTAGTTATTGAGCCTTTCGAGAAATGGGAATTAGATTTTGTAGGGCCTATTAACCCTACATCTAAAAAGAAAAAGTATATACTTGTATGCACTGACTATGTGACTAAATGGGTTGAAGAAAAATCTTTACCAGCTTCAAGTGAACAATCAGTGGTAGATTTCCTTTTTAATGACATCTTTACTAGATTTGGTGTACCTCGAGAAATTGTGACTGATCAGGGAACTCAATTTACCTCTCATATAGTCAAAGCTGTTAAAGAACAATACCAAATCAAACACAGGAAATCTACACCCTACCATCCACAGGAAAATGGACAAGTATAATCTACCAACAAAGTTATTGAGTCCATTCTTACCAAAACAATACAGCTACACCACAAGGATTGGGCTGACAAATTATTAGAATCCTTATGGGCTTATAGAATCACTTGGAGGAATACAATAGGACATACACCCTACGAGTTGGTGTATGGGAAGCAGGTGCTTCTTCCCATAGAATTCCAGATCAAAACTTTCAGGACTATAGTACAAGTTGGCATGAACTTATTATGCAGAAGCATCGCTCCTAAGCCAGACATGCGCCAGCCGGCCAACCCACTCAGTGCATTCAAGGCGCACATTCAAGGAAGAGAGTTGCCAGACCTCTCATATTTTGAATTTGAATGAATGAAGGGAATTTAATATTTGTAAGGATGTTAGAGCCAAAAGTTCATGCCTATACGTAGGCTTTAGATGTAGGTAGCCTTTAATGGTTGTAAGGATGAGTCTAGCTCTGATCTGGACTAGACATCCCATTCAATGTAAATTTAATGTGATTGGATGAGAGTTGGTGAGGATGGAGGGAAGAGCTCGAAGAGCCCCTCATGTAAAAATATCTTGGATCTTATTTTGAGTAAGTAAGTAGAGAAGATAGAGATAGGAGAGATTCTATGAGAGTAGAGCAGATAGGAAGGAGCTGAGACTCTGTCAAAAGTCAGAGCCCAAGAACACTTTTTAAAGGAGTCATTTCCTATTAATACAAAGAAGCAGTTTTCATATGTTGTAGATGTGTGTTAGTATGCATTTGCAGGGATAGATAGGTTATGCTATCTATTGAGTTCTTTGATTTCAGGTTTGGGGATCTTTGAGGCTTCATGCCAAGAGGGCATGACAGAACACTGTGGGTTCTGAAAGCTAGTGCATAGAGTGCACTTCCAATTATGCGGAATTTGGACAGAGATGCGCCAGGAGGGTGCATCAGCCGAAGTCTTAAACTCAGAGAGAAACCTCAAGGTTGTTGAATACCTTGGAGGTAAGACTATGTAGAGGAGAACACAACAAAAGACATAATCACTACAGGATTCTAGAAGAGCTCTGTCAGGAAGGCATTGAGCAGATGCACAGGTTGCATTCAGGAGAAGAACTATGGTTCGAGTTCAGAAGGAAATCAGAATCACTAAGGATTCTGGAAGCTCTTCCAGGAGGGCATTGAGTAGGTACTAGAGTGCACAACAAAACTCTAGTTTGAGTTCATTAAGGGAAACATAATCACTGTGGGATTCTGTGAGGAGAAACTCTGCCAAGAGGGCATCAGAAATCTCCAACTGAGGGAGGAGAAAGGCTGGAATCCCTTAGAGGTATGAGAAGCAGATAAGCTCAAAAGAGTTAGCACCTTTGTGTGCGGAGACTCTGCAAGCCAGTGCAGAGATAGAAGAAACCTTTCACGGTTTCAGAGGAGGATAAAGCTCAGGAGGGATATTACCTTTGAGCATAGAGAAACAGTTGCAAGGAGTGCATAGTTCTGACTTGAAGGAGCTCAAGAGGAGCAGTGATTTTACGCATAGGTCATAAGATGAGAAGAGAAGAAGGCCAAGAGAAGACCCTTTGGAGGGTTTGAAGATGAGAAAGCTCAGGAGGGAAACTGTTTTCAAGAACATGGCTAGAAGCTATGAGTACAGGTTTTGTAACAGGAGAAAAGGGTGAGGCATTTAATAAGTCGAAATATTCCAATGCAGAGGAAGGAAGTGTAAGCTCAATAGGGAGCACAACTGCCGTCAGATCAGGCCGAGGAAAAGATCTGGATCGTCAAAATTTCACGTCCAGGTAGCAGCAGGAGGAGTGCACCAGAGAAGAAGATATGGACCGTCAGATCTCACGTCGATACTCGATATCCATTGGATCTGTTTAAAGGAGCATGAGGTTTAGACCCTCGCGAGCAAAGGAGAGAATCCTAGAGGTCCCAAAAAAGGCAAAGGCATTGGGATTTCGGGGTTCAAAATTTCAGAGGTTCCAAGGACAGGAGACTGGGAGACAAGAGGTCACAGGTTGTGAAATCTCGAAGGGATCGGGAGAATCCATCCAAAGGAAACGTGTCATGAGATCCTCACATTTCAAGGATTCGAACATTGAAGAGTTGAACGCAAAGGAGTATTTCGGCTTCGTGACTTGTGAAGTCCCGAAGAGATCAGGGCCATCCATCTGTGGGAGGACACATGGTGGCGATCGAGACATCGGAAAAAAAAATCCCCGAAAGGATTATCTCGTGAATTTGGGTATCGTGAGTTGATAGGTGGAATCCTTCACTCTACAAAGTCCTGAGTAGTGAGATCGTGATGTGATCTGAACCATTGATCAAGGAGAAAGGAGAGTCGTGAAATTTGGCATCTCAATACATCGTGTATCATAGGTTTCAGGGTTTGGAAGAATTTCCCTTCGAGTGTGGAGGTCGTGAGTAGCGAGGGGTGCTAGCGTTTAGCCTAGCCCATGGTTACATGAGCAGAGCATGGATAAGGAAACAAGCCATACCCGTATCACCATCTTGGGTATTAGGATTTTGGAAAAGACCCACGAACTCACAAGTTGCGAGTTTCGAAGAACTCTTGCGCCAAGGCCCAATCGTGGTTGTGTAGAGGTGAAACTTGCACCTTGTGCATGTCTGCATAAGGGGGTTTCAGAAATACCTATGGATTGAATGTTGAAGTTCCGATAGGGATCCGGAAGAGCCGCTTTGGCTCAAAGAGAATTTAAGAACGATCTTGTAAGTGGATCTTGGCCCAACTGTCGAGGGTTTGCATCAGTGTGGTATCATAGCTTGACTCTATTTGTATATCTTAGGCAGAGGGAGCAGGGAGGAAAAACTCTAATACACATTAGTTTGGTATTAGAGGCAGCTTGCAGAGATAGGCAGAGGAAGACAGAGTGTTGGAAACTCTATGGTGATTGTTTGCAGGTACGCAGTAGTCAAGAAGAGAGTCAGGAGGACTGTAAGGAGAGGCTGGAAGCTCACAATTGCAAAGTGACAGCAACAAGTTTTCCAGGAGGGAAGAAAAAAGGCGAACATTGCTACTGAAGGTCATGGACGCAGTGGTAAGGAGAACCACCAGCAGTAGCCGAGAAAGCCTGAAATGGATCAAGATCTCACCAAGATCAGGGCGAGGATGGATGAGCTTGCACTACGGGTGCAATAGGATACAAGGTCACGATGGGTATATGAATGGCCCATCAGGACAAAGGTAAAATGTCCAGTCAAGGCATTGATGGAAAAAAGACAGCAGAGGTTGTTGAGAAGATGGTTGAGGCATGCTAAAAACCTCAATAGACCAGAGGAGAAGATGGTTCAGGTATGTGAACCAGAGGCTGGGAGAAATCTCAGTGATGAGGGTAACATGAGATCATCTGAAGATCTCAAAGACTACCAGGAGAGAAGAGAGGAAGTTCCAAATTTCCAAGAGGGCAATGAGATGAGATCACTGTGGGATCTCATAGAATGTCAGGAGGGTAGCATATAAATCCCATATTTCAAGGAGGGAAAGGGAGAGAAGATGAGCTCAGAGATGAGTTCATATCAGAAAGGATAGCTGACAGAGGAGGATCAGGAGAGAATTCTGATGATTGGGGGAATTGGAATATTCCTGCCATTTAGCCAAGATGAGGCAAAAGTTTGTGTTGCCAATGAAGTAGCAACAACAAGAGAAGGACAACCAGTTGTGATTGTCAAACAAAAATTGGAGCAGACATTTGAGGCTGCCCAAGTAGAGGAAGAAGATGAGCATTACGAGGAATGGCTCAATATTTTCAGCCAGGAAGTTGAAAAGACTCCAGCATTGAAGTTTGAAGAAGCAAAAGAAGAAGAGGTAGACAACATAAGCTTTGTTGATCTGTGTGAGAAGATTGAAACCCTGGAGAGAAGGGTGATAATGTAGAGCTTGCACATCCAACAAGTTAAGTTGGAAGCAGATAAAGAGAAATTCTAGGCTAAGGAGCAGTTGGAAGAAGTTGGACACATACCAGCAAGAGAGATGGTAGTAGCATCATTGTTGGATGGAGAGGCTGAACAACAGGTCAATCAAGAGGAGACTGCAGAGATGGAATCTGCAACAAAGTGGACACTTAGTGCCACACAGGGAGGGATGATAGTCAAGTTGTCAAAGAGGGAAGTTGAGCAACAACTTAGTAATGAAATAGCATAATGGGAATCTGCAACAAGGTGGCAATTCAAGACCACGAGATATGGAGAAAATGGCATGGGAGATCATGGTGATCTACCCATTTGCAGAGAGAAATTGCAGCAGAGCAGACTGCATGAATAGAGCTGGCCATTACAGCAGTTGGATGAGGTGATCGAGGAGATCTGAAAGATGATGATCTGATCAATAGAAGCGGTTAGTGAGGAGAAGCTGAGCAGAAGCAGTAGAAACAACAATAGAACAGAGGAGCAGAGAGACAACTCCAAAGAGTTGTTTGGGATCTAGGAGGATTTCAACAACCAAGGTGGAGAACCCATGAGTGGGAGCTCATGAATTTTTGTAGCAGAGGAGTATGATGTAGGAGCATCGCTCCTAAGATAGCCATGTGCTAGCCAGCCATCCCACTCAGTGCATTCAAGGCATGCATTCAAGGAAGAGAGGCATCAACCCTCTCATATTTTGAATTTGAATGAATGAAGGGCATTTAATATTTGTAAGGTTGTTAGAGCGAAAAGGTCATGCCTATATGAAAGCTTTAGATGTAGGTAGCCTTTAATGGTTGTAAGGATGATTCTAGCTCTAATCTGGACTAGACATCCCATTCAATGTAAATTTAATGACATTGGATGAGAGTTGGTGAGGATGGAGGGAAGAGCTCAAAGAGGCACTCATGTAAAAAGATCTTGGATCTTATTTTGAGTAAGTAAGTAGAGTAGATAGAGATAGGAGAGAGTCTACGAGAGTAGAGAAGATAGGAAGGAGCTGAGACTCTGTCAAAAGTTGAAGCCTAAGAACACTTTGTAAAGGAGGCATTTCCTATTAATACAAAGAAGTAGTATTTCCTGCATTTTATTTTGTATGTGTTGAATGAATGTTTTCGTGTGTTTTCATATGTTGTAGATGTGTGTTAGTATGCATTTGCAGGGACAAATAGGTTCTGCTATCTATTGAGTTCTTTGATTTCATATTTGGGGATCTTTGAGGCTTCATGCCAAGAGGGCGTGACAGAACACTGTGGGTTCTGAAAGATAGTTCATAGAGTGCACTTCCAATTTTGCGAAATTTGGACAGAGACGCGCCAGGAGGGTGCACCAGCCAAAGTCTTAAACTCAGAGAGAAACCTCAAGGTTGTTGAATACCTTAGATGTAAAACTGTTTAGAGGAGACCACAGTAGAAGAAGGAATCACTGCGGGATTCTGGAAGAGCTATACCAGGCAGGCATTGAGTAGATGAACGAGTTACAATCAGGAGAAGAACGTTGGTTCGAGTTCAGAAGGAAAACAGAAGCACTAAGGATTCTGGAAGAGTTCTACCAAGAGGGAATTAAGCATAGGCACAAAGTGCAAAGGAGAAATCCATTGTGGGTTCAAGGAGGAATCAGAATCACTGAGGATTCTGGAAGCTCTACTAGGAGGGCATTGAGCAGGTGCTAGAGTGCACAATAGAACTCTGGTTTGAGTTCATTAAGGGAAACAAAATTACTGTGGGATTCTGTGAGGAGAAACTATGCCAAGAGGGAATCATAAATCTCTAACTGAGGGAGGAGAAAAGGTTGGAATCCCTTAGAGGTATGAGCAGCAGATAAGATCAGAAGAGTTAGCACCTTTGTGTGCGAAGACTTTGCAAGCTAGTGCAGAGATAGAAGAAACCTTTCGCGATTTCAGAGGAGGATAAATCTCAGGAGGGATATTACCTTTGAGCATAGAGAAATAGCTGCAAGGGGTGCAAAGTTTTGATTTGAAGGAGCTCAAGAGGATTAGTTCTTTTACGCACAGGTTGTAAGCCGAGAAGAGTAGAAGGTCGAGAGAAGACCCTTTGGAGGGTTTGAAGCTGAGAAATCTCAGGAGTGAAATCATTTTCAAGAACATGGCTAGAAGTTGTGAGTATAGGCTTCGTAGCAGGAGAAAAGGGTGGGGCCTTTAATAAGTTGAAATCCTCCAATGCATAGGAAGGAAGTGTAAGCTCAACAGGGAGCACAGTTGTAGTCGGATCAGGCCGAGGAAAATATCTGGACCATCAAAATTTCATGTCCAGGTAGCAGCAGGAGGAGTGCACGAGAGAAGAATATATGGATCGTTAGATCTCACACCAGTACTCGATAGCCATCAGATCTGTTGAAAGGAACATGAGGTTTAGACCCTCAACAGCAGAGGAGAGAATCCTAGAGGTCCCGAAAAATGTAGAGGCACCGAGATTTTGGGATTCAGAATTTTGGAGGTTCCAAGGATAGGAGACCGAGAGACAAGAGGTCATGGGTTGCAAAATCCCAAAGGGATCGGGAGCGTCCATACAAAGGACACATGTCACGAGATCCTCACATTTCATGGATTCGGACATTGAAGAGATGAACACAAAGGAGTCTTTCAGCTTCACGACTTGCGAAGTCCCGAAGAGATCAGGGCTATCCATCTGTGGGAGGACATGTGGTGGCGATCGAGACATCAGAAGAAAAAAAAATCCCCGAAAGGATTATCTTGTGAATTCAGGTATCGTGAGTTGAGAGGTGCAAGCCTTCACTCTACAAATTCCCAAGTAGCGAGATCGCGATGTGATATAAACCATTGATCAAGGAGGAAGGAGAGCCATGAGATCTGGCATCTCAATACATCGTGTATCGGAGGTTTTGGGGTTTGTAAGAATTTCCCTTCGACTGTGGATTTTGTGAGTAGCGAGGGGTGTTGGCGTTTATCCTAGCCCACAGTTATGCACGGAGAGCATGGATAAGGAAATGAGCCAAACTTGTATCGTCATCTCGGGTATCGGGAGTTTGGAAAAGACCCATGAACTCGCGAGTTGCGAGTTGCAAAGAGATATTACGCCAAGGCCCAGTCGTGGTCATGTGGAGGTGAAACTCACACCTTGTGCTTGTTCTAATAAGGGGGTTTCAGAAGGACCTATGGATCAAATGTTGAAGTTCTGATAAGGATCCGGAAGAGCCGCTTCGATTCAAAGAGAATTTAAGAATGATTATGTAAGTGGATCTTGGCCCGAGGGTCAGGGGTCTGCGTCAACTTGGATGAAGCCCATCAACAAAGACTCTTGCAACTTAATGAGTTGGATGAAATCAGGTAGGAAGCACTTCAAAGAACCAGCCTCATTCAAGAGCAGAGAACAAAATGGTATGACAAGTATCTCAAAAAGAAAAAATTTCAACAAGGAGATTGGGCCCTATTGTATGATAGCAGATTCAAGAACTTCAAAGGTAAGTTAACTACTTGTTGGATTGGACCTTACGAAATTGACACTGTCTATGATAATGGTTCAATCAGGAGAAATACAATTAATGAACAACAAACACCACTACTTGTGAATGGTCATCGGTTGAGAGTTTATAACAAACCCCTGTCAAAAGAGGAATTCCTTACTCATATACTACAGAATTCAGATATGCAGGTGATCAGTAAGGAAGGATACCCTCCTACTAATCCACATTGATTGATTTTTTTATTAGAAACTTTTGTACATAGGTGTGGATCAATTTTTGTTAATAAGCTGAAGGTAACAAGAGATTCTTACCTCCTTTTGTTTTACTTTCGCAATTTTTTTTTTGTAAGTAAATTTCTATAATTTATTTGATCCTTCATGAACTTGCTAAACATCAGTTTGTAGGCATCAACAATATTTTTTTCTAATCTGGTACTAGCAATATTGCTTTGATACCAAAAATCTTGTTCTGGTCCAGTACCAGCAGTCCTATGTTGGTCCGGTACCAGAAGTCTGTCTTTATACGGTACTATCAGGACACATTACATAATTGACAAATCATGCTACGCATATTTCAAAATCTTATGTCAATTAATTTGAAGTATGAATCCATGCAACAACCACTTAAGCTGGAACCAAGAAGCCAAATGTAGCATCAAATGGCAGCCCTTGTGAAGCAATAATTTCTTTTGGTTCTGTTGATAACTAAAGGGAAGTATCTTTAATTTCTTTTGGTTATGTTGACAACTAAAGGGAAGTATCTTTAATTTATTTTGGTTTTATTGCTAGCTAAAAGGAATTATTTTAATTTCTTTTGGTTCTGTTGCTTGGAAAAAAAAGGGACACAATCCTTACCTATGATTGTTCAAAGAGCCATAATCCACTTCAAAGACTAGAAGTTGCCTTTATCCAGTATTTCAGTATGATTAAAGGGACAAAAATATATTAGCCTACAAGTAACTGTCTCACCCTAACTAGACTTCAATAGTATTCATTGGATTATCTTACTAAAGAGTAACATATGAGTATATGAACACTCTCTACCATGGGCACACTAGGAAAACTTTTATGGAAGAGGATGTATCAGTACCCTAAGGAAACTTTAGGTCACTATCTTATGGACAAACTCAGACAAAATTATACATCTGGATCACTCTAAAGAAATAATGTGCATAAAAAAAGTTTATTTTTCCTTCAAACAAATCTTTAAAATACATTCAAAGAAGAGCATATACCTTCCAACCCAATACCATCCCATCCTGTAAAAATGTTTTCAGACGAGCCTCCCCTATCACCGTGCAAAGCACTCTTTAATAAAAAACAAAATAGGTGAAAATGGACAAGAAGCCTTTGATGGAAAAAGGGTTTAAGAGACTAACCCGTCGGGATACTGAACATGTCTGTTGGAAGCGGGTACCGATCTGTGGTATGACTAGGCAAACCCATCAAGGTACTAAACATGCCTATTGGAAATGGGGTATTCTTCCTAGGGAAGGGATCTCTCACTAACTATCACAACTACCCCACCAGAGTACTGAACAGGCTTGTTGGCAATGGGTTCTGGTTGAGAAATGTATCATCTATACTTGTCAGATTGAAAAATTCACTTTTGTCATCTAAAACAAGAAAAGGTCACTATTGGCATTTATGAGATACGAACTCCAAATTAATAAGCAACATAATTACTACAAGCAAATGTCCTTTTGAGAATTACCCTAAGTCAACTTACCGGTCTGGCATCTAAAGCCTACATTACCTAAGAAGGAAACTTCTTAAGAGTGGAGCCCTAACTAGGGAGTCTAATCTACTTATACTATGAAATTTATCTATAACATCTAATGATAGTAAATCTCTGAAGCAAGTTAGGTTGGATCTGTTCTTCTGGCAAACATATAAAAATTCCCTATTTTCATTGTTGAATGCTACCTTTGTCAATAATTCATCAAAAGAAAGACGATTTCAATTTTTAGGCATGTGATCATATGCTAGGTGATAAATGTACTTATAGAATTTGATTTGGTTTCTTTTCTCTTATCATCTTTTCTCCATTATGATACAAAATGTTGAATCTTCTTGCATACAGATATGCAACATCCTTGGCATGGGGGAAGGTCAAAGAGCTCCTTCAGAACTCTTTTTCAGACTCACATCTCACCTTCAGAAACCAGCATGATCACCCTACAACACTGTAGAACCAAATACAAAAGAAGATAAACATAGAATAAAGAAGTATAGGAAATTCTAGTACCAAGATTTCAGAAAACTCCAGCCTGAGAGGATGAATTCTGATAATCTACAAGCAGTCGCATATGCTATGGGTATTGATCATACAAAGGTAAAAGCAATATTTATTTTCCTCTGCTCATAAAACTACAATAGGTATGAAAATATTGTTGGATTATTGAGAGGGGGGGTGAATCAGTAATAACGTAATTATAATCCTTTTTCTTCAAATGTTATATCAATCTAGAATTATTATCCAATAATGATCAGTAATAAATAAACAATCACACACATACACAGTACACCAGTGTTTTATGTGGAAACCCAAATCGGGAGAAAACCACAGAATGCTTTTTCTTATATGTCTTGAAGAATTACATTC
>JZKD02S0933337.1:435773-447164 GCA_000966675.3 Picea glauca
TTTTTTAAATCACAAAAGATTTATTTCTCTTATTTATACGAAGAATTATTTGTGGGTTATGAACAAAAGGTCAATTGTTGTAAATTCATAGATGTAATGCATGGCTTATATGTTCTTTTTTTCATTCAATTTGATTTTTTCCATATGTGTGTAGGTCTTGGAACCCATTTTTAAAGAGACAAATGACTTAAAATTGTGAATGATACACTTGTGTTCGATTGAAATGAATAAAAAGTTTTCTCCTATCTTAGTATCCATTGATATTCTCTCTGATCTCCCTCGTATCATACCTTATCTCTTGGTTATCATGGTTTGAGTGTTGATTTTCTAGTCCCAACCTTAGCTAAAGTTTTTACTAGTGATTTCCTTGTTGTAAATAAAATTAGCTAGGGATAGGATTAGAAAATAAATATGGTATCAAATAATTCACTCTAAGAGGGGGGCAAATTTCATATCCATGGAAATTTGCAACAGATCTATCAGATCCGAAAGAATATCTTTGCAGATCTATAAACCAATAATTAGAAATTGAAGGATGACTTTCAAGGAAAAAACTGTACAATAGTAGAACTTGTTTTTGTGGTCGTATGAGGTTGTATGCATGGGTCAGAAGCAGTAGACATGTACATACATGGGATACAATGCAACAAGGTGCATACATATGCACTATACAAGTTAGACAGGGCATGTACAAGTTCGTACAGAGGAAGTTTTAGCATAATGTTAATTTCTCAACAGGTTATTAGATCTAAGGGATGGTAGCCACAAGTATGAGAGTTGAAGATAGATTGGATGGAGCTTCTAAATTCCTATATTAGAAAGAAATAGTTACTTTTATTTTGAAGGAACATAACCTTTGGGAGATTATAGAAAAGGTTTTTCTTGAAGTGACAGATCCACAAGCATTGGTAGCTCACGAGAAGAAAGAGGTTAAATCTCAATGGGTAATCTTGGATGAAGTCAAGGATCATTTGATTCATCACTTATCCAAGAAGAAGATGACCAAGGAGATGTTTGATGCCCTAGTAGGTTTATTCCAGAGTGATAACTTGAACAAGAAGATGATATTGAGAAGTAAACTTAGATCTGTGCAGAGTTCTAGATCTAACAATATTACCAAATAATTCATGAGGATCACTCAGATACATGATTAGGTTGCAGATATTGGGGAGAAAGTGGACGATGTAGAAATTGTAAATGTGGCACTGAATGGTTTCCCAAATTCTTTGGAACCATTTGTCAAGGGAATCTGCACTTGGGAAAGTCTCCCAGATTGGTGAATCTTGTGGGATGATTACATCTAGGAAGAGACCCAGGAGGAGTATAATGTCAGCAATAAAGGAGGTATTTATGAGAACATGGCCCTTGTCAGTAAGACAAGGAAGGGTAAAGGAAGGATTCCAAGAAATAAGGGTAACAATTATGGAGGTGTTTCTTTAATTTATACCAACATAAATCACAAGGAGTGTGTGGTAATTGGATAATGTTCCATCTCATCATATGACAGAAGCACAAGATTTATTCAATATTATGATGAAGAAGGACTTAAGGATCAATGTGGAGGATGGTGATGATGCCATGTATGCAGTGAAGGGTGAGGTAACTATTTTTTTCCGACTTTATTCAAGAGGTTCATTTGATGCCCAAAATGTGATTTATGTACCAGGCATTAGGAAACATTTTCTCTCAGTCTCAGTTATGGAGGACAAGGGTTTTGCAATTATATTCCAGAGAGGGAAAGTACTTGTACATCTAGATGGCGCTATCCCTGACACAAAATTGTTCATTCAAGTTATAGAGGGTAATTTATATAGGTTGATGGCAAAGCATGTTTAGGCCTTGGTACATGATAGTGACAACCTGTGTGAGCTATGGAAGAAGAGGTTGGGACACCTACATTATAGGGCGTTGCCAATTTTGAGGGACATTGACACTAGTCTACTAGATTTCAGTGTTGAGAAACATGGAATGTGTAGAGGGTGTGCACTTGGAAAGAATGCCAAGGTTGTTTTTCCAAGTAGCGAGAGTAGGTACAAGGGGATCTTGGATATTATAGATTCATATGTGAGTGGACCAATGTTAGTAGCACCAGTACAAGGAGCATCATACTATGTGACGGTCATTGATTACTTTTCCATAAAAACTTGGATCTTCTTTATGAAGACCAAGGATGAGGTCTTCATCCGGTTACAGAAGTTCAAGGCTTAGTTGGATAACTAGACAAGGAGGAGGATCAAGGTCTTGAGGTTGGAAAATGGGGGAGAGTAGAGCTTCAATGAATTCAATGATTTATACAAGGAGTAATAAGTCTAAACGGAGTCAACAGTCTCATACAACCCTTAGCATAATGGGGTTGCAGAGAGAAAGAACCATGCCATCATCAGTTCTTCCAGGGCTATGATACATGACTAGGATATTCCTATGCTTATTTGGGAAGAGGCATTAACATGATAGTATATGTGCAGAACATGAGTCCTCACAAAATATTGGGGGATAATACTTTAGAGGAGGCATTCACATCAGTGAAGCCAAAGATAGGACACTTAAGGATCTTTAGTTGTTCAATATACAACCATGCGCATGTGGAGAAGAGGACGAAATTGGAGCCTTCAGGATGGAAGGGTATATTTTTTGAGTACATCGATACCTCAAAGGATTAAATGATCATCATAGTAGTGCAAAAGAAGACAGTTGTGAGAAGATATTTTAAGTTCAAGGAGGACCTGGAATCTAGGAAATATCAAGAGTCACAAGTAGGGGCAGAGGATGAGGAGAAAGAGGCTCCAAAGGATGAGCAGTGCTCAACAAATTCTAGTTCAGGAAGTCACACGTAAGGTGGGGAGGAGGATTTATCCCCTTCCAATTTTTTCAGGAGACCTGGGTGATTATTGAAGACATTAAGAGATTTTGGTGAGGCTCCTAGGAGCACAGTCAAGGAGAGAAAGCCTCTAAATAAGTTTCCTAAATATATGGTGTTTATGAGTAGCATCATTGATGTTGATCCTTCTAGTTTTGAGGAAGTGACATATCGGTAGGTTTGGCAGGATGACATGGTCGAGGAGTAAACCCTTATCATGAATATTGATGTTTGGGACATAGTGTCGATACTAGAGGGGAAGTCAGTTGTGAGTTCTAGGTGGCTCTACAAGATCAAGCATGTTGCATATGGTAGCATTAATAATTTCAAGGCAAGGTTTGTGGCCAGAGGATTCTCTCAGAAAGAGGGAGTGGAGTACGAGGATAAATTTTCTCCAGTCACTAGGTATGCTTCTATTCGAGATGTTATATATATTTCCTCATTCATTTGGTGGAGGATTTACTAGATGGACATGAAGAAAAATTTCCTCAATGAGATCATTGAGGAGGAAGTATATATAGAGAAACCTTAGGGATTTGAGGTACATGGGAGGGATTCTCATGTGTGAAGGATTAACAAAGCCATATATGGAATCAAACAGGCACCCATGGTGTGGTATTCCAGGATTACAGATACTTGTAGAGTATGGGATTCACCAAGATTCAGGTGAATCCTAACTTGTACTTCGTACTTGTTGGGATTGATCCACTCATCTTGGTGTTGTACGTGGATGATTTGTTTTTCATAGGTGCATAGGAGATTATACTAGGGTGCAAAGTAGATTTGGCTACAGAGTTTGAGATGAAGGATATAGGCTTGATGCATTATTTATTAGGGTTAGAGGTATGGAAGATATCGAGAGAGATATTACTTGGTCAAGGGAAGTACACAGTGGAAGTCTTGAGGAGATTCAGAATGGAGGACTATAGACCAATGGCTACACCTATGACCTATGGTTAACAACCTAAAGAATGTTTTCACTTCATATTCAGAGTTGGTGATTCCCAGGGCATGTGAACAATTGCTAGGTTCTTTGATGTATTTAGTCAAACCTAGGATAGATATATGTTTTATGATGAATGCCTTGAGCCAGTTCATGGTGGAGCCAAGGTATGTGCATTGGATAGCAACAAAGCATGTGCTCAAGTACTTGAGAGGTACAATGGAGTATGGTTTGAGGTATCTTGGAGGTAATGCAATGAGGCTACATGGATGTTCAGACTCAGATTGGGTAGGGAGTGCAGTAGATAGGAAGAGCACCTCAAGGTACTACTTCATCTTCAGATCAACAATGATTACATGATTAAACATGAAGAAAACTTCCATAGCACTCAGTTCAACAGAGGAATATTATATGGAAGCGAGTATGGCTAGTTGTGAATTCATTTGGCTTCACAAATTTCTTATGGTTTATTTGATCAGGAGTTGGATCCCACAATGATATATTGTGATAATTAGAGTTGTATCAAACTATTTGAGAATCCAGAATTCCATGACAGGTCCAAGCATATTGAGATCAAGTATCACTTCATCTGAGATAGGATCCAGAAGGGAGAAGTCAAGCTTCAGTATGTTTCCATAGATGAGCAAGTTGGAGACATTCTAACTAAACCCTTGGCTAAAGGGAAGTTTGTATTCTTTAGGGAAAAACTTGGAGTGGTGCAGAATACCTTCCTTGCTAAGAGGGAGTGTTGATGTTTGTAGCATCATAAAGTTACTTCCACACAGATCTGATTGTCTAGATGTGTGGAAGTCATCCAAAGCCTTCTACACAATGATCAAACATGCAAATAGCCATCTAGAACATTCCATCAAGATTCCACATTCAATAGCATGTATCCATTTAATTGATGCCAAATCCATCACCAAGAATCCACCTTAACCAATTAATCAACAACCTATGAAATTAACATCTATTGTTAGTCATCAAGGATTAAGCTAAGGATAATTTTTTATCAATAAGATTGAAACAATTAACACCTACGATAATTCCATCAATAATTCAACTTAGTAATAAAATAACGCTCGATCTCTAAGTGCATTAGTCATGAAGTGGAACCCATGAAATACTTGTCATCAATTTTTACTCAACACTATGGTACATTATTACCAATACACTTTACACATAAAAATGAAAATAAAATCCACTGATTAAGAGTATCCTTGGAGGGAAAAAAATAAATTCCTAACATACGATAGGGTGTAAGAGGTTGTGATAACCATCGTAATTATTTAACAATACTTACTGTTGACCAACTAAGAGGGGGGGGTGAATCAATTGTGCCCGTGCTTAAACAATTATGATTCTTTTAAATTATTTACAAGGCACTCAATGATGATCACAATAATGCAGGGAAATAATCAATGGCACATTCAACATCAGTCACATATATGAGAAACACAGAGACAGATATTTTCCCGAGGAAACCCATACAGGGTAAAAACCCCTTCTTCTTTATATGATAAGTATTATTTACATTTTTTACATTATCATACATATAAGCACCAACTCATTGTGAGGCTGCAACCTCTGTTTTGAAAGATGAAACTTGTTGAGAGCACCAACTCTCTGTTTTTCTCTAGCACCCACTAGAAGGAAGCACCAACTCCCTGGATTCTCTAGCACCAACTAGAAGGAAGCACCAACTCCCTGGTTTCTCTAGCACCAACTAGAAGGAAGCACCAAATCCCTGTGTTCAAGCTCCCACTTGAACCTCTGAGGACACTAGTCCTCCCTTGCACCTCCCTACCACCCAGAAATATAAATCTTTGCTAATGAAACTTATCACAGTGATACAATATTTATCATTGGCTTACCAGACTTATCATTGTTCTACTATATTGCGTTACTCTGTCTACATCAGTTTCTTCTGCACACTCCTCTACGCTTTATGTTCTTCTCACGTTATGCACTATGTGCCATCTCCATTTGATCCACCATTCTTCTGCTCTGCATTTCAGCTGTTGTACTCTCCTCCTTCTGCCCTCCTGAATCCCTCATAACAACTGCAACTGCATCTCTTCTCTGTACTATGTACTTATAGATTTTGTGCACCTTGTGCATGCAATGTGTGCAATGCCTCTACATGCTCACACTGCATCGATATCCTCCACATATCGAGTGCTCTGCTTGATCATTGAACCTCTTCAGCTTCTCTGGTGGTTCCCACTATGCGTCCCGCATCACTGGATGTTCAGCTGATATTCCTCAGCCTCTCTGGCAATTGAGACTACTCATCCTCTTTGGCACAGTCGAGCTTATCCTCTCTATTTCAGTTACAGACTTCAAATCTCATCCATCTGTCAATCCCCTCTAAGAATAGTCTTCATTCACTGGAAGAAGCTTGGAGACTCTTCAGCTCCTCTGGAGGTCACACATAATTCTCTTCGAATATTATGGCAGAAACCATCAATGGTTTCTAGAAGTTACACTGTGAAGAGCAACATTAGCCCTCCAAACATACTCAAATTCACCTGCACCATTGGATTGGCTCCATGGGATCTTGCATTCATTTCGGCATTTCAACATTCGGCAATTCGACATTCGTGTGACCAAGTGTCTCGACACTCCCAGTCACGATCCCTGAAACTCCAAAAAGGAGCTTGTTTGCACTAGCTCATTCCCCCATCTTCCACCGATGTGACCACAGGCTACATCCATTTCACCTTTTTGGTATTTTCGCGAACTTATGACCTTCATCGACCCTAATTGACGGTCCACAATCTCAATGAATTGACGGTCCAGATCTCATCGTGAATTCATATCTCATTGTTCCTTATATGGAGGTTCTCGTCACTCCTAGTCATGATAGGCAAGACTCCGAGATGGAACTTAGATCAATGGTCCAGAATCTTGGTGTAATGACGGTCCATATCTCATCATGAATTTGCATCTCGCAATTCCTTAGATGGAGGTTCTCATCACTCCAAGTCACGATAGGCAAGACTTCGAGATGGGGCTTAGATCAACGGTCTAGAATCTTGGTGTATTGATGGTCCATATCTCATCATGAATTCGCATCTCGCAATTCCTTAGATGGAGGTTCTCATCACTCTAATTCGTGATAGGCGAGACTCCGAGATGGATCTTAGATCAACGGTCCAGAATCTTGGTGTATTGACGGTCTAGATCTCATCGTGAATTCTCATCTCGCAATTCCTGTGATGAAGGGTCTCATCACTCCAAGTCACGATAGCCGAGACTACGAGATTGTTTCGTGATTTTGCATATCGTGAATTTGAACCTCTTTCCTTTGGATTTCTCGATCTGTGAAACTCCGAAATGGAGTCTTTGTGGTGCTCTGATCTTTCGCCACGCGTCTGTCCTTGATCAATCTTGGATCCAATTTTTCAGGTCATTTGTCCATTTTGCATTTCACGAGTTGGAAGGATAGAGCACTTCCTTCTTTTGACTTTTTAGTCAGCAGAATGTTGATCTGTGACCACATGTCCTACCCGAAGATGGAGGATCCTCCTTCTTTCGGAATTTTGGATATCCACTTCTCCTTTCTCTTTAATGAACGTGCAGGTTCTCCCTGATCCAATGATGGATGGACCTCGCACTTAGATCGAATGCCCGAGATCTATTCTCGTCTACTGCATGCTACTCCTCTCTGAATTCATATCTGACAGTCATCGGGGATTCTGAATAAGATCCAACGTTCACTGTTTCTCCTCCTCTTCCATTATCACTGCGTTGTTGATCATGCTGATCTTTTCCATCATTGTTCTTGCCATCAATGATAAGCTCACTCCCAACTGTAAACCTTCCAACACTTACTACCCGTGAATGACGGAATAAAATTCAATCAAAAATGTGTATAGTTGTAAAAGCCAGGTTTTGGGTGGTTTCTTTTATTTCTCTTCCTCCCCACAATTCATTGTCATGAGATATTACGATAACTTTTAAATTGAACCTTATTAATACATTTACTATCTTAATTAATCCTTGTCCAAGTGTATAGCCGGTAAGATTAAATTAAACTAATATTAGATATTATTTTCGGGACTAACTGTGTAGTGTAAGTTATTAATCTATGACCCATATCCATAAGTATTAGTCACAACTGACCAATAATTCTCATGACCAATATGTTGCACTGCAGAAACCCCTCTATACTTATTAAGTAACCTTGTAATGTTCCATAGGTATGGGCGACTTATGGAATTCTCGCTATCCTTTCTCAAGGCATGATTTTAGTGTGAGGGATTGTGTCCTTCCACCCGCCATCTCCAGATGAACGTTGTGGAGGAGGGCATTGATCTTTGTCAATTTCTAAAGGGATCACTATTGGGAATATCATGTGGATCTCTACAACTCTGGGAATGGATCACTAAACAAGGGCATGAGGATCTCGGCAAGCTCTGGGATGATATCGCTCGAGAAAACTGTGTGAGGATCTCTGGAGGTTCGGGAAAGGGAATCGCTCAACAATGCATGAGGATCTGAGCATCACTCTGAGCTTACAATTAACACTTCTAAGTGTAAAACAAAGAGTAGAAAAAGGGGTAAAATTGTCGAGATAAGAAAAAAAAAACACAGAGATTAAAGGAATGCAATGACCATTAATGCTCTGGAAAAACTCAAAGAAGACACACAATCACTGACAGAGAAGGAAACACGTTGAAAGAAATGGAGAACAGAGGTTGGGCGAAATAAAAAAACAAAAGAGATGGAGAATGGAGGTTGGGTGAAATAAATAAAAAAACAAGACATAAATGAAACAAGGGAGATTAACCCAGGCGGATTCCACCTTCGCTGGGTAAAATTTCATGAAAACTGCAGAGTAGTGGTTGTTGGGTTATAACCTTCGAATTGCAGAGATTAAAGAGAAACTGTGGATCCCAATCGGTGAAGGACGTAGAGAAAAAACACAATGTTGAGGGTTATCCCAAGACGGAACGCTAGAGAACGATTTAATGGATTTGGGCAAGTTAAAAATCACAGAGAATGTGTCCTTCCCAAAAATGCTGAGCAAGAATTTATAAATTCTGGGTATAAGGATCTGAGCAAACTTGTGAATTCTGAATAAAAATAAATTGAGCACAATACACATGGTTTTAGTGTAAAAATGTTGGGTAAAAGGGTAAGCTCGACCAACAATAGGAGAGTAATTCGCAAGGTGATAAGGGTTAAGAATCATTGAGGTTGAGAATAGGAAAAACGCAAGGGCTAAATAAGACTTGATGATCAAGAAATAAAATGTAGAGTTTAACTTCCGAACCAAAAATTTTGAGGTTAGATAAAAAAATTCCATTCGACGTAGGAAGAGTGCAGTCCAGTAGACAAAATGCAGAGGCCAAATAGTAAAAATAAAGCAGGTTGGAAATTTTCACAAAAAAAATCATTATTGTGGGATAGCCCTATTATTGTCACAAATAAAAACTATAGCCTCCTATGCATCATTAATCAATTTATCATGCAAATCAATGTTACCGAACTATGTAGGAAATTATTTAGGTCATGAAATCGGCGCACCATGGCGGTGTCCACGGTCGGAGAACAATCATCCAAAATCATATCACAAAATGTTCTTACAATAATCTAGAGTTATAAGAAAAATTACTGATATCCAATTTTTAACTTAACTATTACAATTGCAAGCTTCATAAAAATACCGTAACCGGCAGCGAACATTCCAAAATTGAAGACGTCCTTCTGCAACGACGCTCCTTCTAATCTCCCTCTTTCTAACCATGAAGAATTCACCGGTACCTCCCAATCAACACTAGGGGTACTCTTCTTCCCCCTTAGCCCCCCGAGCCGCAAAGGGGCCACACACATCACAACCTGAAAACTCTAGCTCCCAACTTGCATCACAAGGTTGAGCTACCACTCTCTCTCTCTCTAGTTGGGTATCCCAACTCTCACAAGTAAAAATCAGTCAAAGAAATTTCAGCATCATAACTTTACCCATACCAGTCATGATCCATTCCTCTTCTCAGCCATTACTTTTATAGAATTTTTTTTAGTGACCATTTTCCATTTGCACGTTTTATTCGTTTTATTAAAAATAAATTAGGAAATTACTCCCCCTGTACACTTGTCACATGTTCCCTTAGTTGCACCAATAAATTCACTTATTTAATTTAATTAAATGTCAATTTCCCTCACCCATCCTAAAAGTGCTCCTAAAATTACTCCTAGTTGTTCCTTTATTCCCTCTCCTTCCTTTTTAATGACTGACGTCTTTCTAAAACTTAGTTGTATTTAATTTAGGAAAGTTCTTTAGTTAAACTAGACTAGATTCCTTTATATGCTTCCACGTTCCTTTTTACATTCATTTCCTTTCTTAACTTAGTTCCAATTTAACATTTCTTGCACATAATCATGTAATTAAATCTTTAGATAAAATATTTCTCCTTTTTAATTCTTAACTTGAGTTTTCTTCATCCCCCTTTTATTTAATTTATTAATTATTTTTAGTCTTCTTACCCAATTTAGACTTAGGCTTAAAAAAAATTAAACTAGGCTTAGAATTTTTAAGGGGATTTTATAATTAATAAAATTACACATTTATTAATTATTTTTAAATCTGATAATATTCAAAACAAATTATTGTTTTCTAGGAACCTAGTTTCATTGACTCACCTTTATTAAAATCGTGACATTCCCTTCAAGACGCACTCTATGCTCCAAGGGTGCCACTCACCTTTATTCAAGTTTTATTTATGTGACGTGCCCTTCAAGACGTACTACGTGCTCCAAGGGTACCACTCACCTTTGTTCAAGTTTTATTTATGTGATGTGCCCTTCAAGACACACTACGTGCTCCAAGGGTGCCACTCACCTTTGACTAATTTTGGTAGTTGTCCAACCCTTGGAGTCAATACTCCATCAGACGACCTTGTGAGAGACTAAGGGCATATAAGAAATAAGGACCCTGCCTTATTGCGCACCCCTTATAATGTTTGTGAGCGACTGTCTCAGTCTACCCTCATAGCATCATGGATCTCTCGAACTAGGTAATCGTTAACCTACATTTTGAGCCACGATAGGAGTGCTAGTAGGATGTGTCAGGGATGATGCCACACCACTCCCTCAATATTTGGTTGCTATGAATGGGCCCGTTACTCCTTATGTGAGTTTGATTAGAAAGAAATCGTCAACTTACATCAATCAAGGAAACACTGTCAATGATCCATAAACAACATCATGATATACCTAATCATATGTCACATATGCATAAATAGAAATACCCAAACCATATACAATCCACTCCCTGACTCGATGCAAAGTCCAATGAGGTCCATTGATGCCATTGACATCCTCAATATTTCAAGTTTCCTGCACACTCAGGAGAAACTCGTCAATAGCACCTGTCTATACATATATATCAAATAACATAACATAATCGAACATCATCATCATCATCTAAATACATAAGCGAAACAAACAACCATATACAAAACTGGATCACTTGCACACAATGTTAAGAACCAAATATCAATATAGCATAGAAAAACCTCAGAATAAGTACTCAACGCCTTGAAAAAGAGAGAAATTCATATAATAAGCCTCTTTGAGGGGGAAA
>JZKD02S0933337.1:452159-466278 GCA_000966675.3 Picea glauca
TATCCTTTCACTTAACAAAAATCACACGCACTTTTGCTAGTCTATAACCATAAGGGACCCACTACCTCCCTGAAGTTCTAGACTCCTACTTGGCCTCCCACCAGTGTTGGGAGGTATTCATGGTTTTACCACCTTGTCATTTCAACCTCCCCACTCATATTTGAGTGTAGCAGTGCTCAGTTCAGACTTTCCTAGTTCCACCTAATTGCCTCCAACAACCCAACCAATATCCCTTCCTCCTTAGGAAACAACTTTCAACCATCAATCATAATGGTAGGACCACAAAAAATATCATACATGGCCTCATTAAATCTTCCTAATTTCACAAAACTCACCAATGAGACCATTTTACATGATGCAGCTTGGTCGAACATGCCAACCAAGATCCCTTCTAAAATTCCTAAATTTGACAAAAAACTAGGTGAAGACTCAACAAAACATGTCATGACATTTCACTTGTGGTACTCATCCAACAACATCACTAATGGCTCCATCTGCATATGAATATTTCAAGGAACATTAATGAAATTGTACTTGGATGAGAAAGAATGGTCCCATAGGACCTTCACATCATTAGTCGATGATTTCTTGGCCTTTTTTTAGCTACAATTATGCCATGACAACGGTTTGGAAATCCTCTTATATTTTCTCCAAACAAATTACACTTATATCACGTACCATAGCCATGATTGGCATTGAATAATGATCTTGTGTAAAACTGAAATCACTCAAGAAATATGCCTTAACTGCCTCAGGTCTCTTTTTTCGCTCATTGTAAAAGACATGGCCACCACCGTGCCACAAACTAAAGAAGAGGCCATAATCAAATACCAACACTTTTATTTGATCTATTTACAATGTGGATATATTTACACCATTCTTCCTAATGATCATTAGCCTCTACCCTTTGGTCAATAAAAACCAGGAACATCTTGTTCAACAAATAAATTGATTGGGTCCATGACCCACCTCAATCCTTATGGTATCCCTATGCCTTCACATGGAATTAATACATATGAAAACCCCTATATAGGAGAACCTAGCTATCCTCCTACTATGGGCGCACCTTATGTACCCAATCAACCATTCCCTATGCCTCCTCCTCTAACAGTTGGGGGAATAACCCAATGTAGCCCATGAAACCTCTACCCCAAACATGTATATAGATTCCTGAACATACACAAGGAGCTTCCTACAATCTAGTTTGTAGTAGTGGCCTTTGAACATCATACAACCCATATGGGCCTCCACAACAGAATAAACCATATTATCATTTCCTTAGTCCTCCACCACCCAATTCTATGCCACCACAAGCACAACAATAGTTGGGTGTCAACTTTGTCCAACCTTCACCAGTTCAGTAAGTTCAATCATTTGAATAATTGAATATAGTTAACCCTACCACCCAAAAGAACAATTCAAAGAAGAAGGAAACAAATAAAGGCAATGCCAACCAAGGACAAGGGGGGAAATCCAAGAAACCAAACCCTCTAGCGAGGGGAAATTCTAATGCTAGCGATCAAAACCATAACACTAGAAACACCAATGGCCAAAAATGATAGGAAAATAAAAACAAACTTATAACAAACTCCCCTAACACATTATGCAGTGAGTGTGGACATTATACTCACCACTACCCCCAAATCAAAAACTTTAAGAGGATGAATGAATATATGAAAACGCAAGGGCCCTTGGCTTACAGGCTTCCCCACAAGTTTAGTAGAACTTCCCTCAACCGCCACCACCATCTCCCTTACACAACCCATTGCCTCACCAATGCATGGTTTCTACATAGAAAGAGACTGGGACCTCCACCAAACCAATGGGACAATACCCCAACCTAGGAGAATCTCAACCTGAAAATTCTTCAACCCATATAATTCTCATGGAATATGAAGATGTTCTTCTTTAGACTCATGGACATAAATATGACATGCCTCCTAAATCTACTCTAACTACATCAGATGCACCCCAATTACCCACATGTATCCCTTTGATGATCCTACGTCCTAGTGGTGACCCCATCCCACATGTATGGAGAGAACCACTACAACAAATTGCTCATAACCCACAAGTGATGGTAGTGCATAGTTATAGCATCATGAATGACTTGGCCCAATCCCTTGCATCCATGTCTATGCTCAAGGTCTTTCAAACCTATCCCTCACAAATAAAATCATTAATAAACTCATTGGGGGGATTCGACCCTTCTAACTCATGCCTTATTACTTTCGATTTGGACTACTCAGAAACTCAAATCCCCTCCTTGGTTGCTTTCTAAATCCTAGTCACATTCTGGAACATAATTTTCCACCAATGCATTGTTGACATTGACAAGGAAGCATCCACATGCATTATGTTTAGAAGCGTCTAGTAGAAACTTGGCTCCCTTGAACTAGTCCCTTTTGATAATACCCTTCGATCTTACATGGTCTCCCATCCCATACGAAGGGTCTACTTCAAAATTTCCCCATAGAGATAGCAGGAAAAATGGTCTTGAATGACATCGAAGTCATAGACACCCCATTGGAATATAACATCATGCTCTGATGAAGCTACATGTACATGATGAAGGTAGTGGACTCATCTGTGTTTCACACCATTCCCCCACAACGGAAAGGTCATCATGATTGATCAATTAACACATTATGAACCTTGCCCCTCTATAAATTTGGACAATATCCTCCCCCTCATTTGGGTACACCCAAAAATCTCACCAGTCTTGGAAATGGGTCCAAGAATTTTTCAAGAACCCTCACTCCTTGGTACATACCAGGGTAACCCTCCCTCCATACCACCCTCATACTTTTCCCAAGTGTGCACAGTCACTTCTATTAAGACAAAACCAACCCCTCAATTTACTCCTATGAAACCCATGCCTCATGCTACCCTAGAGACACCCATACCATATTCTACTCCTAAGACTCCCCCCCTGAATGACCAACCAATGATTTAGAAAATCATTCCTCAAACCCTAACACAAATATTATTCTTCTACCAACCGCCAGGACTTACGATGTACTAGGTAGAAACTACCCTTACTCTTACCAATATGGTGATAGCCATCTCTGTTTTGTATCTTTTCCCACCATCTATGGTACTAGTATCATTCCTTCTCCCTGAAACAGCTGCACTACCCATATAGACCCCAGTTCAACCAATATTTCCACAACCTAGTCACACATCTCGGGGAAAGAATACCACCACTAGGGGAAAGAAGAAGAAAGTTGGGAACACTACTTAGACCACACCTTGGGTTCACCCTAGTGTGCACTCTGCAAAGCACCAAGTCACCCCATAAACTTGTGCCCCACCCTTTTGAAGTTACATAACCTTATCCATCTCCCTAGGGAAGTCCCAATACTACCCACCCCAGTAGAAATGTCCAGGGACCCTACACAAGAGTCTTCCCTTCCATGCAATAAAACATTACACACCAACTTTGCATGTGCCATATGTTCACAATATTTCCATTACACCCATCATTGTCTCGCTCTACCACAATTTTGAGACACCTTGGTAGCAATCTTCCAAATGACTTTTCCAGAACCCATTTAGGAGGTATCACAATTTTCAACATATATAACTTCTAGTTCCTCTAACATTTATTATGTATCCACTTCTGTGAATGAACATCATACTTTCCCATGCACACTATGTTGCAAATTGGACCATTTCACTTATATTTGTCCCTTGATCACTGAGTACCGTATTTGTTGAATGACCATCATTCGAAATCTTTGAGAGGATCTCCATGTTACATGGTCCCTTAACATTGAGTCCATACCTTACGGTTCTTCTAACACACCTACTTAGGAGTAGGTATCCATCTCTCTTTCTCCATCCACTACTCTAATAAGGCCATGAAACGATATACTTTCTCTTGCCCCACCTAACTCACTGAAAATCCCTCAAAAATAAATTAACCCTCCCAGTGAACATGACACACACACACACATGTGTACACACCTATTATATTTCTTCCAATGAAGGTCCAATCCCTTCAGTTGAAAAAATGGCCCCTGTTGAAGATAACACCCATCTACTGTATCTCGAAAKTCCTAYAGACATCAATCAATCACAAKTCCATCCAMATTACAATATCTCAATAGTTTTTGAGTCTTTGACACCCAACACTATGTTAATCTCATGTGATATGTCCAACCCCATCACGCCACCCTCACCCATTCATACTTCYRAGATATTTTTTCTATCACATGTCTCACGTTCAAACAAATACATTTAGAKTCCATGATGGCACTTGAATACCCCTAGGATGCAATGAATCATCGGTCATTCTTCCTACCTTGGGATGCTTTCCTACCTACCACTAACACCAATGTTTGTGTGGTTGAAACTAAGGACTTCATTCATCTTAGGCATACATATTGGTTCAAAAACCCAATCCTCACCCTCGATGCTTTTAAAGAAGGGAGAATGTCCAACATTTCCCCAACCATCAAGGTGGACATGTCCATTAAACCAAGCATCATCGAATACATCATCCTCAATGCCCCATGCTCCTATAGAGAATTCCTTACCGGAAAGGCTCTTTTTCAAAAGTATCGGGATATTTTTTCCTGGTCATATACTGAAATGCCTAGTGTCAACCCATCCATTGTTGAAAACTGCATTGACAGTTGACCTAATGTTGCACCTATTCACCAAAAGTATTGGCCCCTTCATCCCTCCAAATCCATGGATATCAAATCCAAAATCAATAATCTACACACAACTAGGTTCATATACTCCATTACATATATATCATGGGTCTCTAACCCCATCCTCGTTAACAAAAAATAGGGAACCATCTATGTATGTATAGACTTTAGAGACCTAAATCAAGCTTGTCCCAAGGAAAACTTTCCCACCCCTTTCATCGATCAAGTAATTGACATTTGTGATGGAAATGTATATATTCTCTAGCTACAATGAGATTTAAATTTTCCATGTAGATCAATAAAATATTGCATTAACCACACCATGGGGAACTTTCTCATATCATGTCATGCCATTTGGTCTTAAAAACACCGGATCCAATTTCCAATGAGTGATGACTTATGTCTTTCATGACCTCGCCCACCTCATTCTTTCATACTTGGACGATCTCATGGTAGTTCTAGGAAGAAATCCCAACATCTCGAGGATATTTGCATCATCTTCCAAAGATGTCGTTAATACAAAATTCACGTAAACCCTCTTAAGTTCATTTTCTATGTCACTATCGCACACATGCTCAGATTCATAATATCCCAACAATGGATCATAGTGGACCCCTCAAGGTCCAAGCCATAAGTGAAATCCCCCCTCCCAAAACTTTGCACTAGTTATAGAGATTACAATGTAAAGCTAACTCATTACCTTACTTTGTTCCTGACTATGCAACTTGCACCCATGAATTCTTTCACTAGTTACACAAAGACATCCCATTCAATTGGGATAATCCAACTCAAAAAAATTTTGAGGAACTAAAATCAACGCTCTTAAAATCCTCTTTGATTATTCCCCCTGACTTTGATAAATACTATACCTTGTACCTTTCAACCTGAGAGGTATTGGTTGTAGGAGTCCTTGTCCAGGAAGGTGAAGACGGGTGAGAACACGTCATCAACTACATCAATAAGAAATTATCAGGGCCTCCTTTATACTACAATCACAAGGAAAAATTAACCTTGGTCATGGTTCACGCAATCCAAAAACTTGACCATTACATTTTGCTACAAACTACCAAGGTCGTTGCAAACTCCAATCCCATCCAATACTTATTTTGCACCAAATTAATGGTAAATTTGCTCATTTGATTTTAATTCTTCAAGAATTCAATCTGGATTTCACCACTCCTAAAAGTAAGAAGGTTCTTATCCTCACAAAATTCATCATTGATTTACCATACGACACCAATGATACACTGGTGAATGAAAACTTCACTAATGAGTATCTATTTTTTATCTCATCATATGACCCTTGGTATGGTGACATTCTCACCTACCTTCAGTCTCAAAAGTTTGGCTCACATCTCTCTCAAGATGATCATTAGTGTATCCACCACCAAATCCTATGCCATCCCCTCATAAGGGATTTTCTATATCGTTGGGGATTGGATACCATATTACATCATTTCCTCATGCTTGATGAGGCAAAGTACGTCCTTAACGATTTTCACAATGACACTTGGGGTAGACACCTATCAATTATATCCACTACAAATAAATTCATGCAAGTTGGTTACTTTTGGCCTACCTTATTTCATGACTTCATTCAAGCAGTCAAGCAATGTACCAAGTGACAAATGTTTACACATAAAGCATGATCCCCATCAACTTCTTTACACCCATTCATTGCAGCTTCCCCCTTCTGCAAATGGGGAATAATCTTCATGATGTTCAATCCCCCATTTAGAAATGGTCACAAATACATCATTATGGTCATTTAATACTTCACCAAATGGACCGAAGTCATGCCTATCTTTAACAATACGACGAATATAATGACCCATTTCATTTTCAATTATCTCAACACTCACTTTGGGGTCCCCCTATAGTTAGTCTCAAATCATGGAAAACATTTTGAAAAGGAAGTGTTTGAGGAGTTATCCTCACATCTAGGCTTCCCCATGAGTTTTCTTCTCCATACTACCCATAGTCTAATGGTCAGGTTGAGGTTGTCAACAAAATCCTCAAAACCATGTTGCAACAGATAATAAAAAACAAATCCAACTGACATCACATGATTTTCTTCACACTTTGGGCATACCAATCAACAATCAAAACCACCACATGTTTTACCCCCTTCCACCTTGTCCATGGGGTAGAAGAAGTATTTCCCATTGAGTGTGAAATCCCAACACTCTGAATAACAGTTGAATTGCTACCAGATACCATTCTCCTTGAAAAATGCCTCATTTCCATAGAGACTATAGATAAAGATCAATGTTCCTTGTTACAAAACAATGAGGCTGCCAAAAATTACTCAAAAGCTACTTTTTATTGCCAAGTCAACCCTTGTTCCTTTAGTAAGGGCACCTTGTCCTAACCTATGATATTTCCCATGATACCTTAGGCCATGTAAATTTTGAATCCCTTTGGCATTATCCTCTTATCTTTAAACATTGCCACGCAAACGGAGCATACATCCTTGCTCACCATGAAGGAAGCCTCCTCAAGTACCCTATCAATGGGTTATACTTGAAGAGATTTTACCCTTAAGTAGCTACTCTAATTTATACTATCTCCATGCATATATATATATATATATATATATATATTAAATGTTCATAGATTTTTTAATATTTTTACACACATCAAAATTTTCACATTTCTGATCACTTTCCCTTGTTTCTTTATGAGATGGATCATTTTTTGGCATCTCACATTGGTTTGTCTGACGGTACTAGTCAATGGACTCAAAACCTAGCTTTAGTGCCTTAGGCCATTTATTCACCTACACATATCTTTCTTCACTCTAGTGGTGTATGCCTAGGTCCAACTATGAATAACCAAGAAAAGTATGTTTTCGTGATTGGCCTACTAGCTAATGTTTCCCACCTTCACATTTTCCACTTCAACATATCTTAGATTCCCATCTTGTCGTTCTGTAGTTGAACAATGTCTACCATGTTTGAAACCCTTGCTTGTTTAGAAAATACCTACAATTTAAACTTCTATCATGACATTTTGAATCCATTACGTTCACACATATTCCTATAAGTGAGATCCAATTTGTAGATCAAATTGCAAATGAAGTTTTAGACTGGCACTTGTTGCATTAATAAAAGAATTATTTATCATGATTTTTCTATCTACCAAACATGTGCTTTTTCTTTGCATCATCACAGCAATAACATGTATCATAAAGAAATACATAAACATATACATATCATCAAAAACACAATCATCCAATCACAAAAGTTACACCATAATTAGACATCAAAAATAAGATGTATATGTGTATATATATAATGAGTTAAAAAAAATGGGGTACAATACAAAGGATTGGCCCTCATTACGGTCACACTCTCCGATCATATACAAAATGGGGGCATTTCTCCTATACATGTCATATAAAACCAATTGTGTGTGGGCCTCACCCATATACATAGGAAAATACAAAAAATGTAGGCCTCACCTGTAAAACACAAATACGCCACCTCTACATTAGACCAAGAATGAGGAACTCTCTAGCAAGAGATCCCTCGCTAGTAGGAGGAACCCCACCGACCGAAGGAACTCTACCAGTTGGAAGTATCATTTATCCAATAACCTCTACCCCTGCCACTATTGTTCATTGTACCAGTGGGAACCAATCAAGATCAGGGCTGATGAAAGTCTCATGCACCTCATTCCATAGCGCATCGAGCAATCGACGTAATACCCAATCAAAGGGCCATCTTATGTCATCTAACTAGTCCTAAAGCCTCACCTCTCCTATAGAAGCTCCCTCAACTACAATATTTTCTTATGGATATTGTGTTGTCCCCACCTATGCCTCCTCAAAAAATTGACACCATCCAACCCTAGAAGGTCCCCCTCAACCCCCTACTACTAGCTCCCTCAGCACAATATCCTCACGACTTCACAATCCAATATCTGCAATCACAAATATAGTTACCCATCAATAGTATGTTATATAATCAAAACCACAAATATAAAAATAAAAGAAAAACAACAATACATACACCGAACTAATACTCACCTTGACAGTCCCACACCTCCCTTGGGAGGAGTATCATCTCTAGATCATGTTGGTAGTCTATATCGATGTAAGGTTACTCTAGAATAACATGGAGGATCTACCTCCAAAAACCCTGTAAATTCGTAGTAAAATAGTGCCCCATTAGGCCACCGCCCTCTCGGACCAGTTTCTCTCCTCACCACCTCATACATGGTAAGTTTTCCCCCATCACTGCCAATATAATCCTTGGGCATACAAATACCACCCACTCAGAGAAAAAATTTCATAATACAGAACCAAAGGTGAAGTCTTCCTTTTGACTTTGTACACACCATGTCAACTGGGAAAACATGACCTCACTCATCAGGAAGGCTCAAGAATTGTTATGACCCTAGACCACATGATCTACAATCATCATATGGTCCCCGATAATCCTTTGGGTTCCTAGGGATTTGTATATCCTCACTACCATTGCATCTAGAGCCCACAAAACCAAAACTTGGATGCTTGTCACCTGGATCAATCCTTTGGTAATCACATCCTTCCCATGATAGTAATGTGATGGGTGTTGTATATGTACTAAAAACACACTAAAAACCCTCAATTGGTGCCCCCTCCCCAGCAATTCATGGTCACTTTCTAAAAGCACAACATGATCTTAGCAATTCAAATTCACCATGAAAACTCAAAAACGTAGTTCTTGTATAATTTGGTAATGTAAAATAGCAAAATAAAGTAAAATCATATTTCTATCTATCACATTGATGTTTCTACTACTTAACAACTATCTAACCACCTCGGTGGTATTTATAATGTTTACAGACCAAGTGGTCGACCACAGGAGGGTCGAACCACTTCTAAATTCGACAATTTTCATTAAATGATACCCTAACTGCTAAAACAGAGTCAGGAAATAATCACCCTCTTGAACAACTAAAACTGAGTTGTCAAGAGCTCAGTAGCTGGAGGGGGTAAGGATGAAAAAAACCCACATTCCCGATTTTCCCATCCTTGGCCGCCAATACCATAACCGCCAATTCGCCCATCATTTTTGTGCAAGACACGGTGTTGGGTGCAGGGTCGGATCGGGTACCGGATCGAGTGCTGGAAGGAGTGTTGGACTGAGTGTCAGAAGAAGAAACGTGGTGCATTTTTTCCTTGTAACACCAGAAAAAAATGAATTCAGATCTTGGTAATCATAAAATGTGATGAATTATACTCAATATTGACATCAAACACAAATCATACATACCTGGTGTAGATCATACTGTTTTAATATAAAATTCTTCAAAAATCTCCTTCAAAACATGAAAAACATATATGTATATTCGACAAAAAATAACCATCAAAAAATTGATCATATCTCGGGCCCAATATTACCCCCACACTTACGATTTTGCAGGTCCCACTGCAAACAAAAATAAGTTACCCCTTGTGACTAGGCTTGCTGAGGAGGATCAGCTTTAGAAGCCTGTCCTTCTTGCTATGAAGGCTTTACCTTGTGCCTCTTATGTTGCTTGAGCTGTGCTCTGAGGTTGTAGTTGGATTTGGTCATTTCATCGACCAACCATTGAACAGATTTAACCTTTGCTTAAAGGAATGCATTATCTTGATGAAGGTGTGTGTCTATTGTCTTCCTTTCCTCCAACTGTTGGATAAGCTAATGGTTTTCCTTTTGTATCTCCTCTATGGTCGGGGCAGAATCGGTGATCTCTGAGGAAGGCTTAGATCTTTTGAGGGATGTGGAAAATCTATCAATTTTAGGAATTAGAGTAGGCATGGGTGAAGTAGGAGTGATGGGGGATTGGTAAGGAGAGGTAGGTTCTAATTTTGTTTTCCTTAGTGGCTCTAATCCATCCAGAGAAACTTTCCTAAGTTTCTTGTGATGGCTCTCAAGGTTGGAGGACACTTGGATAGGATCCGAAGTAGGTGGAGGTTTTTCATAAGGCTTGGTTCTTGTGCTCCGAGTACTCTTCCAAAAGGGTCCTTTACAAAATTGATTGGCTCCCCTCTTGTTTATGGGAATGATGGGAAAGTCTTGATGAATTACTTCTTGGAGATTTTTATCTGTAGGATCAAGAGAGAGTGAAGGCATTGGGGGGTTAACAATAGGCTTCTTTTGGTCTTTTCTCTTGGTCCTTTTACCCAATGAAGAAGTAGGGATATCAACAAGATTTTGGTATTGTTCCGGCAAAGAGAGGGTTTGTGAAAGGGCGTTTGGATTTTTTGGAGAGCAAGGCTTGGATGGAGAGATAGTTTTTAGGCTAAGTGGCTTCTTGTTGGTCTTAACTGTCAAGTGAGGGTTTGCAAATTGGTAGATAAAGGCATCCCAATTCTTCCCCTATTTCTCTAGTTCGTCTAGAACAAGGAGTTTGATCAAGCCATGGTGGAAGAGACTATTGTGGGGGTTAGTCACATTCTTCCTCACTTGAGAGGACATCTTCTCCAAGATTTTTAGAAAATAGAAGGGGAAGTTCAAAGGTTTGTTGAACAAAAAATGAGCTAGCAATCTAATATGACAAGCTTTGAAAGTGGAGTATCTACCTTCGCAGGTAATCAACCTTGTGATGACGATGAGGGGGTTGATCAATTCCACCTTTATTCACTCCATAGAATATCCTTTTTCTCCTGAAATGATCTGGAATTCAGGCTTAAACACCCTGTTATAACTTGAGAGTGGCAATTGGTGGTTTTTGAACCATCTATCTCCCATTCTTGGGAGCTTTGTTGCTGCGACAATGGACTCTTCTGAAACTTCAAAGGATAGAGACCCTACATGTGTTGTCTTCCCTTCGAAATAGAGGGAGAATTGCATGGAGAGGCCGTCATGGTGTCCCTACAAGTTAGACAAAAATGGCCCCCATCCAGCGCGCAAAAACACCTCCCTGCACTGTGAAAATTCAGGAATGGTAAAGAGGTCTGCATAGGAAGAGTGTTTGTACCTCCTAGGAATTGTGGTATAGGTGAAATTCACCATTCAAGGGTGCAATAGAGCCAAGAGATGGCACGAATTGGGCACGGGCCGAATGCATTTTGAACAGGGGATGAAATGGCATAGGTTGGGCACGATTTCTTAACGCTGGGGAAAGAAAATGGGAAGGGAAAATCGGGATAATGGTTGACCAGCCTAATTTTGATTGCACTTATGGTGGAATACGTTGCACACATGTGCGTGTGAGCTTTCATGTGTGGGAATTTCGAATTCGATGGATCATTTTGGGGCAATGTAATGATCTGTGGTTAGATCAATGTCCAATTCTTTTGATTTGGAAATTTGATCATAAACATATGAAGCATCTACAATCAATGTTTGCAACCAATTTAATTGAATGTAATTGAGTTCTGGTTACCTTAAATCTAGGTCAGTTACTGGTGTGTAATTCACACGGCACTTCGTTCAACACCTCATACGGCATTTCATATGGCACCTCATACAGTACTTCATCCAGTACCTCTGTGTTAAATACATTTTCACTTCCTATAATGGATATCCTACAAATTAAATGTTTTTGACAATCACGATGGTTTAATGAGCAGAGGAAGAATACTCCATTGTGGTTGATTTTTCCACCATGCTCACTCAATCCTCTTTCATATGACATATAATGTCAAAAGCTATAATGAACGGGTTATAGAAAGCATAAAATATGTATTTTCAATCCTACAATATGCGGCTTGTAATGAAAGATAAACCGATAAAGAGTGATCTGTTAAGTATATGTTCAATAATTTATAACACACATGAGTGAATCATAAAAAAAACTAAAATGACTATCAATGTAATAACCTGTATCATAGAAATAATACAAAAATTCTTGCAAAGATCTACTTCTCTAGGCAATGATCATTTGTCAGCTCATGAATGAAACAACCCTCCTAGTTAAGGACAAATACTCTATCAACAGGTGCAATTTTTTTTTTGTTTGTTTAAAGTGTGTGCGCGTGTGTAGAAGAAACAACCCCCTCAACTCTACGTCACCACTCGAACCAACAAGACGCAAGTAAGACGAACACAATCAAGATGACCCGACATATCACAGTGACAACAAGAAATAAATGCCCCTGGACATAAGGCGTGCAACCAGCAGCTGTAAGCAGAAAAAGACACTAGGGGTTAGGTACAGTACTGTCACAGAATGAAGGAATCCAATAGTAGAGTCATAGTAGTGGAACTGTGCCTTTAAACAGCCCGAGACTATTGATACGGCTCAGAGTGTGTCGCAAGAGTGGAACTGTGCCTTTAAACAGCCCGAGAATCTTGATACGGCACTGGATTCCTTCCACCGGATTTACACACTGATGTAAATACTAAGCTACAAGAGTAGTCTATATCCCTCCCAACACAAGCAGACCACGCCATGCACTACCCCCAAGTACTACAAATCAGGGACAATCAAGACCTCTATGGAAGACGCAATTCCAAGGACATTGTCAACCAACCATTAATTACGACTCAGCATAACCTACGACTCAACTGGACACAAGTATAGATCATTACTTTGTTAAGGCCGTTAATCGATAAGTCATCGACCCAACCATAAAAATGAGCACGCATGATTAATTTCTAAATCTAACACCTAAAGATTTTTCTCTTGGTTTGAGGTCCTTACACCCCTTAGGTGGAAAATTGAAACGTCTTAAAATGTGCAGTCTTACAATTACTTTTATTCTACAACACTATTGTAAACAATCATCAATGTCCTTACCTTCCTATGATCTCAAGGCTATAGCATTTTTCCATCAGCGGGGATATTGCATTCACAAGATTCAACGACAATTTATCATGACAATCGCCTACATTGACATTGCCATCCAGGCTAGCATTATATAAGGTACTGTAAGGACTTGCAAACTTGCTAACTAAGTTCATCATAAAAGTATAATGACACACCATAGTGCTAGCCCTTATCACATTCATACTATCAAGACTTTGCAGTTTCGCCAACTAAATTCATAATACAAATTTTAATGCTATACTTACAATATGATGACCTTGCAAACTTGCTAACAAAATTCCTATTAAAAATTATAGTGACATCACTAAGAATTAATAAACATGGCAATCCTTATGGTTCNTATCCCATTCATACTATCAAGACTGTGCAGTTTCGCCAACTAATTTCATACTAAAAATTTTAATGCTATACTTACAATATGATGACCTTGCAAACTTGCTAACAAAATTCCTATTCAAAATTATAGTGACATCACTAAGAATTAATAAACATGGCAATCCTTATGGTTCTAAGTCCACAATCATAACAAGAATAATCGTTTATTATTATATACAAGGCACTTTATGATGATAAATTAATAATCATAGTAATGTTGTCATTTAATTAATCCTTCAACTTATTGCCTAAAGGATCATCAACTTAACAATTAAATCTCCCTGAATTAATTCAATATTACACTAATCAACGTTTCAAGGCACGTGTTAGAAATCCAC
>JZKD02S0933337.1:466288-484364 GCA_000966675.3 Picea glauca
GAACATATAAGCCATGCATTACATCTATGAATTTACAACAATTGACCTTTTGTTCATAACCCACAAATAATTCTTCGTATAAATAAGAGAAATAAATCTTTTGTGATTTAAAAAATACCATTGATTAACTAAATTATGATCAGCCATAGATTCAAGCCAAATAGGTGATATAACTAGTTGATTCTAGCATAATTGTATGTGGTGAACTATTTCAAAACTCATGTTTCACCCAACAACTTCTAGGCATCAAATAATGGTTTCATACATCCTTCTTTCTTTGTAAAATATATTACACTGAATCTGCAATGATATTTAACTGATAAAGGATCATGTAAATCTATTCAACATCAAATTAGGCAAGAAAAATGATTTAAACATGGTATTACTTTGTTTCCTAGATTGTAGGTAGTTTGATTCATCTCCTTGTGGCCAATATCATTCCCATAACCCTCTAGATGATGGATGCATTTTTTTGAACATCATGCAAAGGTTTTCCTTATTTGTTGGATTGACCTTGAGTGCAAAGCATTCCCACCCCTTCAAGAATCAAACTTTGTGCTTGACTTGGATGCTTGGTAAACATGGTTGCCACTTCAAACTATCCCTTTAATGACATATGTGATGCTTGAATATAAAAGTGAAATAAAGGATTATTCCAAGCATGAAATCAACTTGCATTGGGGAATATGAATTTGATTCAATATATCCAGAAGTGTTTGAAATGTACAACATCAAACCAAGGGGAAGTCAAATGAACACAGAGATAGAGAAAAATGGCCTACCTACTAGTTGAGACACCCTCTTGAAGCTCATAAAATGTTTTTGGACGTAGGCCAAAGCAGAAAGAAAGGTTATTTTGGGAAAGAAGGCATGCACGAGGAAAGCGACAACTGGAAGGAAGAGAAGCATGCACGCATGCATGGAAGACCTAACGATGTTAGGGTTAGGGTTTTTGCAATGTATTATAATGGCTGGAGATCCAGGAATGTATAAATATAGATACATAGGTCTGATAGAGGGGAGGCTGATAAGTGGAGCTAGCAAAAAGAGAGCGGATAAGTAGAGCCGAGAGAAGTCCTGTGTTGTGAACGAGTTGTAATATTTTTCTATATGACCTAGTTTTGTAAGTTGTTGAGCTGAAGAGGAATGAGGAGGGTAGATCTTGAGGGTTAGATCGCAGGTTGAGGATCCTAGTGCGATCCAGTCTGCCTCACCATAGATCTTGACCCGACTAAGAAGAGTTGTAAATCACGAGGTGTTATAATTTTGGGACGGCTATAATAAATGAGCGAAGAGACAAATCTTTGTGGACGTAGCCCAAGGGAGGGAGAACCATGGTAAAAAATGTGTTATGTGATTGAATGCATGTATTTATTTACTGTCCTTAATAGATGTTTCTTTAAATTCAAAATGAGTTAATAATATTGCATGCATAATCGTGAATGACAGTTTACTGCATTACTAAGTTAAGTAGAACCCTCAGCATACATTTCCCATATCCTCACTCAATCCTGGGATGAAAACACATAAGTATTGTAGCCACCCATTAATAATATCTCGAGTGAGACTGTGTAGTGCACTCTGTACGTTGCGTTTCCTTCTGGTTTACCAGGAGGGCCGATAGTATTAGAGGATTTGTTGGAACCCCATACCGACATGAACCATGGGTCAATCAAGCGCATTATAAACTCAGACAAATAATTAATAACCAACAAATGGTTTTGTTGTTGTTGGTTGGAACATAAGAGGATTGAGTAGATGATATATGTTGAATATCTATTAAGAGATACGTAATATCTACGAAGGTGGGTCAAGAGAATAATCAAGCGAACGAGGAGAAGGAGAAAAGAATGAGTCGATAGAAGGGATACCATACCATGATCAAAAGGTACAATGACCCGAGCAACCAAACTTAGCATCACCATTCATTAGCAGCATAGGCACTTGATCACCCAGTATAAGAGTTAGCCTTTCCAGTTCCCATTTGAAAGTCGATGGATCCCGCCCCTTGTAATAAAATACTCTCTATAGATACTCTTTGGAAACCAAACTCTATAAAGAACCTCTAACTATCTAAGTTCATCTCTTGAGATCATGAAATCCCACAAAAGTAGAGATCGAAAGATGGTCGAAGACAAAGGAGTTAGAGTTTGCACAAAAAGATAATAGAAACCCTAGAGTAACACCCCACAAATGTCTTGAGAAATATGTGGTTACCGATTTGCATGAAGTCTTTTTCTGTGATTTTCAACACTTATTGTAGGAGTGGATACTAAGGTTGAAGGATAACCACACAATGAACTGGATCCGATAGTTAGAGTGGACTCTAGTACAGATTGAGCAGTTATAACAGGTGAACAACAAAGTCACCCGCGCAATAGATTTTTGGCTCGACAGTATTGTAGCAGGCTTTATAACAGAGTTTGTAGTAGATATAGGGAAGTCATATAGTGTAGTGGAGCAATAGTTTCTACACGGACCTCAAGGAAGGTATATCAGATCGTTGTATACTTCTATTAATATCTTGTTGTATAAAAAAGGGGTAATCATGATGGAGTCAAAAAGTTAGACTTCCCTGCGTGCATGGGGGAAGGGAGGAAGCACTGACAAAAAGAGGAGAAATGGATGGAGGAACAGGTAAGGGAAAGAAGGAGGAACAACTAGAGGAACCCTTGGACCCAATCCTGATGGACAACGACCAGATCAAGTGGATCATGGAGACAACTGGAAAGACATGTAGCGGAGTACCCTACCAATACAAGGTGAACACCAATAAGAGAGCCATCGTGAGGGAAGGCTTGGAAATTGATGAAGAAGAGGTAGAGGATATCTGGGTTGTGGAGAATATTGAGGAAATCTTGCGCGCAACATATGAGAGGAAGACTAGAGGTCCAAGAGAGGGAAGATAAGGCAGCAATCCTATCCATATTAATGTCAGTGTGGAACCCATAAACCCATGTGCAACTAATACATCAAAGAGAACACCCTTGTTTAGACAACCACATTTCGGAGGAAGAAATACAACAGGAAGTACATCTACACAAGGAACAACAACTGGAGGAGCCAGTTTAGGCAACACTAGCCAAGTATATACACTGCGCAGAGGCAGTAGTTCAACATTTAGGATGGCAGGACATAATCCCACCATCAGGTTACCAGAATTCAAAGGAGAAGCATCGGAAGACTCGAAAAAACATTTGTTTATCTGTGAGAAGATTTGGGAAGAAAAATAGATCAAAAACGAAGATACTAAACTAGAATAGCTAGTGATTACACTAAGGGATCACACACTAGACTGGTATATGAGTTTAGCTACAAAAAATCCACCAGGGACAACCAGAACGATTGTAGACATCAAGAAATTGTTGATAAATGAGTTTCAGAAGCCAATTTCAGAATATCAGTACATGAACGAGTTCATAGATATAAGACAGAAACTAGGAGAATCTGTATGGGAGATTGACCAGAGATAATTGCTTTTGCACCATGAATATAATGGATAATTTCTTTTGCACCTTGAATTTAATGTGGTCGATGATGTGTTATGTGAATGATTACTCACGCACCATGTTTAATTGTGGATTATGATTGATGGATTGATGAATTTCACTATCGTTTATGTTGTTGATTTAACATAGTTAGTTTGGACTTGATTGTGTTAGTGGGATGTAGACACCTCCTTATTCCTCAGAATGGTCGCCATCCCTGAGACCTTAAATGGTTAAAATAAATTAGAACCTGGGCTTGAGCGTTGCTTATGTGTCCTAGAGGTCCTAACCTTGAAGGGTAGTTTGGGGTGGGTAGTCATTTTTATTCATTGTCTGATTGAAAGTTGTCGTAATTTATTTCAAGATAATATTGATGTGCTAATATGCTACGCTATTTATGTTTATGTGTCTCTATCCTTTGTTGACGCATTGAATGCATAGTTAGTGATTTCCTTGATGAGTATATGGTACTTATTTTAATTATGATGTTGTTGATTAGGCGTTGTTGTGATCATGTGTTGATATTAATTTATTAATGAAAATTTATTTTTTTACCTTTATGCTTCACTTTCCTAGACATAACGAAGGGTGTGTTACAAAGAATGTGTCCTAAAGACCTAGTTTCCTTCTTCTCAATGTCATTGGGCCTTCCAATAGATCTCAAAAAATGGACATTAACCCACTATAAGAGAGGCTAGTTAAGATATGAAATATCAGTTATAATGAGGTGTACAGGGTGCATATCCTGAAAGAAATGGCAATATTTTCCAATAACCATTCAAAATCTGACCTAGGTGAAGTTGTATCCCATAATAGACACCTTTATAGAAAAACAATATTTTTTCCACTAGGTTACCTCCTTCAAGTTCAATAGGGAAATCTCAGCCTCAGACAACAATCACAGGCCATGATACCTCACAAGAGATGGGTGTCTCAAGAATTTTCATGTAGAAAAACCAGACCTGAGATTTTCCCCTTCATGGGTATATCCTTGCTTTATGGTGTAGGAAAAATTTATTTGAAGGATTTGAAGTTCCCTAAACAGTAAACTACTAAGTTTCTAATGTAAAGTGATAACAGGGGATTGTTTGGATACCTTCCCCAAAATCCTATCTTGAACTAAAATTTGTTTTGTGACCTCTCAAGGAGGATTTTAATGAGTTATTAGAGTTTTGTTTTAAATATTTTTGGGGATTGGGGTCATGGACCAATACCATTGCTTATTGATGTTTTGAAGGGTCTTTGAGAACACTTAAGTCTTTTTTATCCTTCTAGATCACTTGTGGGCACAAAGAGAAGAGCATACTTTGAAAAAAGTGAGTTGTGGATGCCTTAATGTGTGTGGATGTGAATGTGTGCAAGGGTGAAAGTCTGTAATTTTTTTTTGTTATGATTGGATTTGGATCATGTGGACATTGTGGGGTCCATTACTTATCCTTTAATTAACCTTTAAATGTGTTTTTGCAACCTTGTGTAATTGGAAAGCTAGTCCTAGATAGTAAAAGATGTGGACAATTCGTGGCCCATTCCAACCCTTAAATTCCTAAGTGTTGTTTGTAAAATATAAACTTTACTAGGTTGTACAATGATGTGGAAAATTGCGTTCTTTCAAAGCTTGATCTCTCTAGTGTTTGTATTTGAAAAAAATGAACTATGAGGTGCACAAGTACTTTGGTCTCACTTAGTTACTTGTTTGAATTTGAAAAAATTTCAAAAAAATCAAAGAGAAGAGTTGCACATTTGGGGTGCTTACTTTTCACTTTAATTTAACCATTGTGTGTTTGTTTGAAAGGGAGAGGAGAAGTATTATAAACCTCATTATGATTTACCAAGATCACTTGAGAGTGTGTGAGGTGAAGAGAATACTTTAAGGTAGACAAGAAAACTCCTAGTCCCAAAAACGTAAAGTGATTGATAAACAAAATATAACTAAGAGTTCATATGCTTAAATATCCATCCATGTAGCAAGACAAAAGTATTTTTTGGTTCTTTTTATCCTCCCTATTAATCTATATTATCTAATTTATCATGCAAGAATGAACTCAAAGCAATATTCTTCATGTTTACAAAGTGCAATAAAATAAACTCTAAACCCCTATTAGTAGGTCAAGGTGAAAAACACCCTCGGCCTAGGATAAAAGAGGGTCGACATGGGTCACTAAGGTGACAGTTGAATTGATGTGCATAGACTTGTAGCGATAGAATGTAGTGAAAGGTGTGATGTGCACACCTTTGCACAATTGTTCTTTTGAAATCTAAACGGATTTTATCACCGCAGATGTGAAAACTTTCGAATGAATTATAGATCTATGAGGGTCAAAATGCTTGGGTTGGAAAATCAGGTAGGTCGGTTTGGTGACCTACAAAACCATAGAGATGAGAAAACATGCTCTTTAAGCCTAAAAGGGAAGAAATGAGAGTTAGAACACTGATGGAGTCCCCCATTTGTTTTTCCTATTTTTCCACTTGGGTGAGCAAAAAGAGAAATTTAGTGTTGGAGTAAGCTTAAATATCTCCACAAAGAATGTTTAGTGTTAGTGGAACACCATAAACAAGTAATATAAAAAAAAATGAGGAAATAAAAACACAATATGAAAGAATAAAAAACAAAATAAGATGTGATATGTTATACTAATGGATAAGACTAATATTGATAACACCTTATAGGATTGGGTGAGAACAAGGGGCTCTCCTTCTCCACCTTGGGAGGGTCCTTTTGTGTCCCAATAGAACCTTCTCTCTCTCAATGAGTGTACAACAAGGAGAAAGAAGCTCTTTAAATGGAAGAGGTACAATGCATTAGTTTATATGCTATGGATGTGGGGATGAGGCTTTGGGAAATAGTTCTCCAAAATCATTCAGACACCATAACAATGCATTTTTTCTATGTCTTGTATGCATACTAATGGCCTATTTTTATAGGATTTTTTCAAGCTCACAAATAACTAGTTCCAAGTGGGAAATGGATGCTTCTTGGGTGTGGCTTCCCATGTCTGAGTGGACATGGAACCACTTGTGGTACCAATATTAAATGTTGAGGAGCTTGAGGCCCTTTGGTACCTAAGCTTGAAGATTTTCATGATATGATTTTTTTCATAAATGCAACGAATGTGGTTGATATTTCACTTTTGGTTGGTTTGCATGATATTTCACTTCTAGCATGTCGTGCAAAATCCATATTGTTGAGTCGTGAAAATTTATCAAAAACCCACTTTCCATAGTTTTCTTCTTTGTTGAGTGTGGAGTATTAATTCCATGAGTATCTGTCTTGGTGTATTGGACTAATAACCTTTACATAGATCACCTGTATAGTTTTGTGACTGATTTGTAAGTGATAAGACCCATTTCCTACCCACATGGGAGTTTCTTGGTTTGATCTTGGTTTGGTAGGATAATATAGGGTGATATTTTTGGTAGAGCTTCAATGGAAAATAGTCATGTTCTCATATCTACAACCAATATAAGCATCAATTGTGGCTCACAATGGCCTACCTAATATTAAGAGGTAACCCCCAAGATTATATTTTGGTTGCAAAATCATAAATCTTGTTGGATACTCCCAATAATTTATAGAGATAACTACATCCTTTAAGATATCCTCAGGTTTGACAATGGATTTTTCATCCATTTGGATTACTATAAGAGTTTGTAGTAAATTTGTCAATTTAAGTTTTTCGATGGTTTCCTTAGTCATAACATTTATGCTAAATTAATCAAGGTGTTAGGAATACAAATATTGTTAATGTAAACATAAAAAATGGGATACTAGGATTTGTATACTTAGTAGTAAAAACCTATCTAAGCATAAGATCTCCAAGTTGACCAATTACTTGAATAGTTGGAGGATCCTTCCTCCTCCTACCAGGTTTCTTTAGACACAATTATTGAATAGGTTATGGAGGAAGTGGTGCATCCCTGGATCATGGATGATCTAAACTTTCAGGGGAAGTAACTTCTAGAATATTTGGAGAATTATTGGTGGATTGATTTTCTATGTTTTGGTTTACTACTTTGTTTTGAACTTCCTTATCTTCATATTTTGAGATAATCATAATAGTTTGATTATTGATAATCCTTCATGATATTAAATGGACTCCTTGACAATCAATAGGGGAGATAGAACAAGCAGGAAATACAAAAAAATCAATAGTGTAAGTGTATTGAGTTGTTTTATTATTCGTATTAGGTGTGAGTTGCATATGTAGTTGTGTCCTTGATGGAGGATTACTATAAGGAAACTTTAATTGTTGTTGCTACTAATTTAATTGGATTTTTTGTTGGAGAAATTGTGGAGAAAATTATTGTTCCTGGGTCCCAAAATAATATCCTCACACTTCCCATGGCCATTGATAATTTTTGGTTGATTGTGGTGGATATTATGGCCAAGACATGTAAGGATCCAATATTGATAATGATATTTTATTTTCCGATTAGTCCAAAAGAATTATAGAATCGAGAAGGATCCTTAACCATACCTGGCGATCAAGGTGGCCATGGTCTCTTTTGGGAAATGAAAGAAATATATTCAATTCCTTCATTAGATCCTTGATACATAAATTTCAATTCAGAAAAAGAGAGGTGGTTATTGGTGGCATGATTCTGCTAAAAAATTCTATAGACTTCAAAATTATTCAATGGGCACTCTTTTAAGGGATGCTTATTTCTACATTTTGAGAAAAATATGGATAATGCTTTCTTAGCTTCTTAATGTTTCTTCTTAACATGCAGTGTGTCAATTATGATCTTAAAGAACTGAAATTCAACGTGGGTGGCTCCTCCTCTAGATGACTTGGTAATTCTGGTAGCAATATATCTAGGATTGTTCCCATGTTTTGAAGTCATGCGTGAGTATGTTTTCATAATTCACACATTTGATCATAATATACTTGGAAAATATCTCCTCCTCCCATAAAATTCAAAAATTTTATGCATTTGTCTCTTATACCTATGATCAAGTTAGTGTGCAAAGTGTGCTTATCCAATTTTCTTTGTTTGGACCTTTGCAAGTTATCCATGTAGTCTTCCAAACTTTCATCCTCCTTCTGTGTCATCATAAATATTTCTTCATGAATGTCTCTCACTTTGTAGTAATCTTGATACTTCTTAACAAATGTTGGTTTTATGTCATTATGTGTATGGATGCTATGCTTGTTAAGTCCCATGAACCATGATAGTGTTGCATTCTTTAATGTGGTGGGAAACAATTTCAACTTTTGAGCATTTGTGGTATAGTCATAACTTCTGAAAAAGATGTATAAATAAAAAAAGGAAGGTGTCTAGGTATTCATTAGACAAATCATTAAAATTAGATAGAGTTGATAGAGAAATATTATTCATGAGTGTCTCTTCTCCAAGTCCTTTGATTGGAAACTCGAAATTCATAATTTCACCCTGGTTAGAACCAACTCCTCTGTTTTATACCATGATGGTGAGTAGAGGGTCCATAAGAGGTGGTGTCTCTAGTTCTATTGATTCTTGAGAAGAAATTGATCCTTCAGAGTATGCTGGATCATGAAGTGGATTATGATGAGAATGAGAATTTGAATCATGTTCTCCACTAATCAACCATTTTGTATATACTAGTCCTTCTATGGAAGGATTAAACTCTACCTCTGTTGTAGAATAATTAGTTTATGATACAGATTCAAGAGTGTAATTCCTTCTATGACCTCATTGAGTACATGGTCTTGTCCCCAAAATTTATCTTCATGGAGGTATAGCTACAAATTGGTTAGTACAACATGTGGCTCTTATTGCACCATGTTCTCGTACTCTTGGATGTTTTATCCTATTTATGCATCTGTATGCTTCTAAATGAAAAACACTTCATATGATATTCTACAGAGAGGGATGTTGACTATTCCTATAGTGAAAATCCCCATACCACGTGTTATATATTTTAGCACAATAAAATAATAACTTAAGATGTTAAATGCTTCTTAGACAATCACCTTAAAAATGAAAAGATCCCTAAATATATGATTAATTCTAAACATGATATCTAGATTTCCAGTTCATTTAATTATCAACTAGGGTTTGTAAGCTTATGAAGTTTGAAAAGTATATGCAAGTCTCAGGAAATTGATTAAAGGTTGAACATCTTCATGTTGTTCCATCCTAGACTAGAAATCCAATTCTAACTATTGAATATGGAGCAATTAAAATATAGAACAACACACTCTAGCTACATTCATATAAAAGGAGTAGAATCTAATCACATAAAATTATATTGAAAGATATGAGAAAAAATAGAAAACAAATGAAATGGAAATGATCGATCAAAAAATTACTATATATGTGGCTCTACAACAACGTAGAAAATATGTTCATTAGAAAAGATTTGCTGATGTGATTTACAACAATCAGAAAATACTAACTTATAAATAATGTTATGATTAATTATAGAACATGCAAGAAATATCAACAACACTTTGTCTCATTGAGAGTGGGCCCTTCCTCCTATGAGTGAAGTGATAAAAACTTTCGAAACTAAATACTAACTCAATACTTCAAATAATTTACTTCATTTATCACACACAAAGAAATACAAGAAGGGAAAATGGAGAAAATTGTATTATTAGAGCATCTATATTAGACAACAATATTCGTCTCCTTCACAGAAGTTGATGTATTCTCATTATAAGCATCTAATAATAGTTTATTTAAGAATAAAAACTCAACCATGCTTAAGAATTAAATATTCTCAAGCCACTCATGAAACAAAATGCTAGAATATTTACAAAGAAATTTCCAAGTATCTAGCTTATGCAGTAGGAAGCATCTTCAACTAGCATAAAAAAAACTACGTGCCTCTCGAAAACAAGATCACATGCTTAAATGATTATGGATTGTACAACAAATGAAGTGGGGTCACATTTTTTCAGCAAAGTATTTGTAGTTATTAGTCGCTGTCGTAGGCGTAGAGGGACTATAGCGATCGATAAATCGTTGACTTCATATTAGTCTGTCATTTGACCACAAATATTTCCGTATTATCTATTGTTGGAACAAGGGAACTGAAAACATCGATTTTAATATAAAAAAAAGTACTATATTTGTCATGATATGATTGGACAAAGGATTGGAGGTCTTATTGCCAGCTTCACTATTCCCAATGTTATATATGTTGGCATATCCAAAGTATTTGATCGTATATGGTCTTTTTTGAATCAGATATTTTGTTATGCATTCGCCAATGGTGGATTAATGCTAGCATTAATTCAAATGTTTGGATTAGCATTTTATGCTAGGTAAATTTATGGCAATGTTAGATATGGTGGCATATCCAAAGTTTGGATTTCCAAAACATTCTGTGGTGTTCGAACTATTGTTACAAAAAATATAATTTTTCTTTTTGGGATACRTCAGAGTCCTGCCACATTGAATTTTTTTCTTAAATGTTTAYAGTGCATTTSTGACAGACTTAAATKTTTACCTAACAWGCTTSKTAGYGTTGAATGGTTACTTAACRGGCTTGTTACAAGACATTTTCTTCTKTTTTWAAATTTTTTATGCTCCARCGRYRTTGCTGGTTCGGTGGTCCATGCTTGCTTTTTGCATGCCACTGATTTCTTATTTGCATGTTGTCGTTGTTCTTGATTGCCTATTCATGTTGTTTTAGTTTGGATGTTTGGGTTTCTGCAATCGCGATTGGAACAACATTGTTCCTGGGGGGTGGTTGTTGCTTGCTTCTTTCTTCACTGTATGATGTTTATTGTTGCTTGATTCGACTTTGCAGGGTACCGGTCCTACGATTGCAGTTGGGCCTTTTAGTGATTCTTAGCTGGGTTCTTGTTTGGCCAGGGTTTGCAAATGTTGGGATGTTGCATCTGCAGTTGGATCTTTGGTCGCATTTTGTTTTGCACTGCAGTTTGCATAGAATACTATTAAGATAAAATAAAAGACTAAAGAATTGTAGGCGGTGTAAATTGCATCTGTTACGCATTGAAGCAAAGTTTGTTGGACTCAAAATATATTTGATGGTTGCCGATGCTTTTTACATGGATTCTGTGTTACTATGGTTTTATAGTTATGACAATGGATTTTGTTGTGTGGGAGATATATCTGTTCTCTCCCTTTTACTTTCATGTTGTAAATTGCATTTGACTCTAGTTTTTCGCGTTTATGTGGTCATTCCGAGCGACCATCGTTCAGTTGTATAGTTGGCCACTTTTATGGACACGACTTTACGAATAGGTTCTATCGGACTATGACAGGTCATGTTCGATGTATACATTAGCTTTCCTGAATTGGTTTTCTTTAAAAGAATCCTAGGCATAAGAGAATGCAATTTATGAAATTATAGGTTTCCTGGACCGTGGAGCCATCATCCCATACTTAGCTAGTTTTTACATCGTGGATTGACGGGGTAGGCGGCTGAAAATTGACAATTAGAGAGTTTTGTGATATACAAATTGACAATCTGTCAGCAATGAGAGTTTCTTGATCATTCCAACCAATCGCAGTTGGGTTCCATACTTAGCCAGTATTATGGATGCGCCTTTGTGGATAGGTTGTATCGAACTATGGTGTATACATTAGCATTTACGAATTAGTTTTTTTTAACAGTAGGGATCCTAGACATAAAACATTGAAATTTATCAAATTATAGGTTTCCTGGACAACATAGATTAAACATAGGAAATATGTAATTTTATAGAGTAGATATATACAGCCTGCACAGAGCCGTCATCCCATACTTAATCATTTTTTGCATCGCATGTTGTTAGGGTAGGCGGCTGAAAATTGACAATCGGAGACTTCGGCGATATAGAAATTGACAATCGAACTTGCAGACTATTTGAATTTGAAGGTTGTCATGTCCAAAAACGTTAACATTGTCGAAATATTTTACTTTGCGTGCGTTTTACATACTCCGGTAGACAAAAAACACACAAAAAAAATAGTGAACATTTTTTGGATCGCAGGTTCTTGGGATGGCGGGCTCTAGGTTCGGTCCTTGTTGTTCTGTGTCCTACAAATAGCACAAACAGTTCCGCAATATACAAAATGAAAATTGGGCTTGCGCACTATTTGAATTTCAAGGGCTCCTGCAAACAACTATCATTCTCCAATTACTTTTCTTTGCGTACATTTTACATACGCTTGTTAACAAAAACAGAACAATAGTAGTGACATATGTTACATAGGCTTCCATCCCTGCTACCTTCTGCGCTTCCCAATACACATTAAATATGCTTTGAAAAGTTAGAACTGAGTAGACAGGTTCGAAAAGATGGGATTTAATAACTAGAAAGCTCGAGGACATATCCAATAAAAATGAATAGACAGCCAAATATTATGGGATCTGGTAATTTGTTTTTGCCTGCATTTTAAATTTGCGATTATTTTTTTTTTCCTTGTGCAGTTTTAGTTTTGTTCAAAGCTTCAGCATATTTCACGAACGTGTCGGCAACAAAAACCTTGATGTCATGTCCCTCTTTAATATTTTTCATTTCGAAATGATGGACTTTAATAACCGGAGAACATCTCCCATTAAAATGAATAGACATGAAAATATTATGGGATCTGGTAATTTATTTTTGCCTGCATTTTGAATTTGTGAAATACTTTTTATTTTATTTTTTGCTTGTGCAGTTTTAGTTTTCTTAAAAGCTTCGGCAAAGTTCATGAACGTGTCACCCACAGAGGCATTGACATCATGTCCCTCTTTAATATTGTGCATATCTTAGATGTCATATTTCAGAATCTGCTTGGATATGGGAATTTTAATACGTGTCGGTAGTCACTATTGAGCGTACATACTAAAAAAGATTGGCATTAATAAGTGAAAATATTGAGAACATCTGTCATTAAAACGAATCAACACAAAATCTACTGCAGGCCATCCATCCTTGCTTTTAAATACTTATTTCCATTTCTCTCTATGATCAAAGAGTTGTGCTTTAGGGTGCCTTCATTCTAATGTTCCTGGTCATGCACATGTAAGACAACTTAGAGATGTGATTGACGAGCAGATGAAAGAATAGATCCTGGTTTTATGTGACGTGAGATTTGAGTAAAAACAAAATTTTGTTATACAAAGAGAAACTCAGAGATGATGGAAAAAACAGAACAAGTATGTTCTGGTTGGTGTTCTCCTTGTGTTTGATGCTTTGGTTCATTGAAAATGCTGGTTGGATATTTGTTGGTTGAACTTCTTTGTTTTATTGCTAGGAATTGTAATGGATTTTGAGTTCGAGTGCAAAATAGTTATTTGTTTAAGTATATAGCTTCTTCCAACAACATAGATTTGACAAGTGTATCGAGTTGTATAGATTGCACAAGTATTTGTCTACCTCAGAGGTGGGTAGTAGAAACTGTATGGGTGGATAAAATGACATATTATCACTGCAAAACTTTATATTTTACAGTATGATGACCTGCATGTGGGTCTGGTAGCTGACTTGGAAGAAAGCTATGTTCTTTGTGAAAGTTTGTGAAAGTTTCCTCTGGATGTAGTTGCAGACTCTACATATTTGGTGTCACCTCTAAACATTCCAGACCTTTTTGTGGGATGCCATATCTCCATGGCTATGAAGAAAGATATATTCTGATGCCATCTGCAGCATTTGATACACTTGCCAGACCTATTCTGGTGCATTTTGCAACATTTGATGCACTTGCCACACCTCTACTACCCGAAGAAGTTATGTACCTCAACAAAGTTTCTTTTTGCATCTGGGTTGGACGTTCCTTCCAATTTACTGTAATAAAGCAAAGAAGTTCCACATACAAATCCTCAGGCATGCTTCTCAGCCAAACAGATGATTGAATATAGGGAGAATACCAGTCACTACGTACTTGAATTATTTCCGTTGCTTTAGCTATTGTGACATAGAATGACTCCTTCCACTTTGAAATTGCCCTGAATGGCATTTGTAAGTTGTCTCGAATGTCAAGGGTCAGGAACATTGCAAGCAAAGCACCCTAAACCCTAGCTTTTAGACAACAAAGGGAAATTAATACTTGACAAAGAATGGAATGTTGACTAAACAGACATTGCAAGCAAGCCATATCTGGAAGAGAGAAGATATTCAAAAAAGTGGGATATATGTACTTGGCAGCACCGATTAAGTACAAAACTGTGAAGAAGCTTCATCAATGTACATATTTTAAATTGGTCGATTGCAGGAAAAATCACAGTCGTTGTGGAAAATAGCCTTAGTTGTATTTTGTAACCCACCTTATTTGAATATAGAATAATTTCGGTTTATTTTTTAACAGTATTTTCCAATTTTTGGTATTTGTTTTAATTGTATTTTCTACCTTTTCCCCTGTGTGGTTAAACATGAAACACAAGGTTTTGTTTATGCTTCCCAGTACTTCAATCTAAATTAAACCTGGCCTGTTCTTTGTTTACATTTTACATGTAGAATAATTTTTCATAGGCCATACTTATGTGGCGGCGGCTAGTATTACTTGAGCTCTGCACCCTCTAAAACCCTTGCCTTCGAAAAACTGCTGAAAGGTAAGAACCATAAGCAGAGGTCTTATGGTGCATGGAAGATGCCTCTAGTGCTTATGATTGCAAAAATACAACATTTATGTTATCGATATTTCTTTTCAATCATTCATTAAAAATAAAAAATAGAAATGATGTTCGATAATTTTCAATCTTCTCCAGATGATTAAAAAAAATCGCTAACATTTCTTGTTGTTGATGCATGGTTTTTAAAAAGAAAGGAAGATTTTATGTCATCAGTTCTTCTTTCCAAGCGTGCATAGGAAAGTAGAAATACTGCAGGTTTTTTATTGAACCTCTTCTTGTTATTTTAGGATTTAAAAAAACACAGGAAGTTTTTAGCAATTCTCCTTGTGGTAATGGAGAAAGGAACCCCAAAAAAATCATATTTTTGTAAAGTTAAAAAAAATAAAAAATAAAAGTCAATAGTAAACATTTATGTTCTAATTTCTTCATTCATCCTTGTATTGACAAGAAGAAAAACTATAAATAAAAAGGGCGGAGGAACACACCAGTGAGACTGAGCTCACACTTCATGATTATGCACAGAAATCGATTACATTTATAAGTCCATCGCACTCCTATGTAAGTGGATCTCAAACCCAATCTTTGTAACAATAAAACCACCTCTAAAACAATATTCTAAATTTAATTCTTTCTAGACTTATCTTCATTATTATTCTAACATCCCCCTTAAATGAAGAAACGTATTTTCTATCACTCCTAACTCTTTCTTGCATTTTTCAAAGTTCATCTTTCGAAGAGGCTTGGTAAATATGCCAACCACATTATCAGTGGTATTACAATAGATCAAGTCAATTTCCTTTGAATGTATCTTTTCTCTTACAAAATGATGTTGAATTTCAATATGCTTGGTTCTCGCATGATAAATTGGGTTGTGTGCCAATTTAATAGAACTTTGATTGTCACATTTGAGGATAGTTGGCCCCATTTGTTTATTTCCAATATCTTCAAGAATTCTCCTTAACCAAACAGCTTCAGAAGTAGCATTGCATAGAGATTTGTACTCAGCTTCAGTTGACGATAAAAAAATAGTTGGTTGTTTCTTACCGCTCCACGACACGACTCCTGTACCTATGTTGAATGCATATCCTAAAGTTGATTTTCTGTCATCAGGATTTCCGTCCCAAACTGAATCAGAGTAACCTGTTAACTCAACATCATAGTCATTAGTATATATAACACCAAAATTAACAATTCCTTTCAGATATCGAAGAAGTTTCTTCGTATCTTTTCAATGACTATATGAAGGCTTAGCCATGAACTGACTAAGGATGTTGACTAAGTATGCAATGTCTGGCCTTGTAGTGGTGAGGTAGTTCAAAATTTCCACCAACTGACGATATAAAGTACCATCTGCCTCTTTAGATCCATATTTATTGTACAACTTTTCATTATGTTCTAAGGGAGTTGACATAGTTTTACATTCGCTCATGTTGAACCTTTTAAGAATTTCTTTTGTGTACTTACTTTGAGTGATCAATGTTTTACCAGACTCTCTCCAAACCTCAAGTCCTAGACAGTAATGCAATTCACAGAGGTCTTTCATTTCAAACTCTTGAGATAATTGAATTTTAATCTCTTCAATTAATTTGCATGCACTCCCTGTAATAATGAGATCATCCACATATAAAGATATTAAAGAAACATTTCCTTCTTCATCTTTCTTAACATATACATTAGGATCATTCTTTCTTTTCACAAATCCATTCTGATAAAAGAAGGTATCTATCTTTTCATACCATGATCTCGGTGCTTGTTTCAAACCATATAATGGTTTCTTTAACCTGCAGACTAGATGCTCCTATCCCTGCTTGACAAACCCTTCAGGTTGAACCAAACAAACCTCTTCTTTTAAATCACCATTCAGAAAAGAAGATTTGACATCTAATTGATGTAACTTCCAATTATGTTTTGTAGCTAAGGCAATCAGTACTCTGATTGTATTCAATTTAGCTACTGGTGCAAAAATATCTTCATAATCAATTCCCTCCTTTTGTGAATATCCTTTTGCAACTAATCTTGCCTTATATTTATCAATGCTACCATCTGCTTTAAATTTAGATTTATACAACCATTTGCTTTCAATAGGGACTTTGTTTTCAAGCATCTCAACTAATTTCCATGTTTGATTTTTCATAAGAGAATCATATTCATCATTCATAGCATTTCTCCATACTTCATGTTCTTTAGCTTGATCATAGTTTACAGGTTCTACAACATTCATGACATGAGACATCAATGCATAGTCTCTATACCTTATAGGTGGTTGAGTTTGTCGTGATGACCTTCTTGGTCCTTCACTGCTTTCATCTCGTATTCTACTCTATGGTGACTCTTCTCCCGTTGATGTATCCTGACTGCTTAAAGTGTCCATACTGCTTTCATTTCGTTCTTGAAGCTGTACCTGTACCTGTTCATATTCTTGTTTAACCATTGCATCTATTTTAACATGTTTATCACTATCATTATGCCAAGCATCTGCATGATTCAGTGTATCAACTTTATTTGCATTCTCATGAAACATCCCATCTCTACTTGCAAACAATTTATGTGAACTGGGATCAAACAATTTATATGTTTTTTTATCAGTACAATACCCAATAAAAACACACTTGATTGACTTTGCATCAAGTTTCCTTCTCTCATCCTTTGGAATATGTGCAAAGGGAGTGGATCCAAATACTCTTAAATGACTGACATCAGGTTTATAACCAGGAAGAATCTCAAAATGAGTTTGGAAATCTAATTTCTTAGTTGGACTACGATTCTTTAAATAAACAACAGTGTTAATGGCTTCTGCCCAAAAACCATTAGAAATGTTTTTACCTTGAAGCATGCTGCGAGCACACTCCACCAGTGTTCTGTTCCACCTCTCAACAACACCATTTTGCTGAGGTGTATGAGGTACTGTAAAGTGTTGTTGGATCCCATGAAATTTACAATAGCTTTTAAATGCCCTTGATGTATACTCACCACCCTGATCATATCTGAGAACTTTAATACATTTTCTTGTTTGTTTTTCAGTCATAGTTTTGAATTCTTTGAAGTACTCAAATACATCACTTTTACTCCTTATGAAATAGACCCATGTATATCTAGA